>JANJGN010000033.1:20218058-20531990 GCA_026770705.1 Isurus oxyrinchus
GCAGTGTGTGAGGGGGGAGTGTGTGAGGGGGCAGTGTGTGAGGGGGCAGTGTGTGAGGGGGCAGTGTGTGAGGGGGCAGTGTGTGAGGGGGAGTGTGTGAGGAAGCAGTGTGTGAGGGGGAGTGTGTGAGGAAGCAGTGTGTGAGGGGGGAGTGTGTGAGGAAGCAGTGTGTGAGGGGGGAGTGTGTGAGGAAGCAGTGTGTGAGGGGGGAGTGTGTGAGGAAGCAGTGTGTGAGGGGGGAGTGTGTGAGGGGGGCAGTGTGTTAGGGGGAATGTGTGAGGGGGCAGTGTGTGAGGGGGGAGAGTGTGAGGGGGCAGTGTGTGAGGGGGAGTGTGTGAGGGGGGATGGTGTGAGGGGGGGAGTGTGTGAGGGGGGCAGTGTGTGAGGAAGAAGTGTGTGAGGGGGCAGTGTGTGAGGGGGGAGTGTGTGAGGGGGAGTGTGTGAGGGGGAGTGTGTGAGGGGGGAGTGTGTGAGGAAGCAGTGTGTGAGGGGGGAGTGTGTGAGGAAGAAGTGTGTGAGGGGGGAGTGTGTGAGGGGGGAGTGTGTGAGGGGGCAGTGTGTGAGGGGGCAGTGTGTGAGGGGGCAGTGTGTGAGGGGGGAGTGTGTGAGGGGGCAGTGTGTGAGGGGGCAGTGTGTGAGGGTGCAGTGTGTGAGGGTGGAGTGTTTGAGCTTGAAGTGGGTGAGGGGGCAGTGTGTGAGGGGGGGAGTGTGTGAGGGGGCAGTGTGTGAGGGGGCAGTGTGTGAGGGGGCAGTGTGTGAGGGGGGAGTGTGTGAGGGGGGAGTGTGTGAGGGGGCAGTGTGTGAGGGTGAAGTGTGTGAGGGGGCAGTGTGTGAGGGTGCAGTGTGTGAGGGTGGAGTGTTTGAGCTTGAAGTGGGTGAGGGGGCAGTGTGTGAGGGGGGAGTGTGTGAGGGGGCAGTGTGTGAGGGGGGCAGTGTGTGAGGGGGCAGTGTGTGAGGGGGCAGTGTGTGAGGGGGGAGTGTGAGAGGGGGTAGTGTGTGAGGGGGGAGTGTGTGAGGGGGCAGTGTGTGAGGGGGGGAGTGTGTGAGGGGGGTGAGTGAGGGGGGCAGTGTGTGAGGGGGAATGTGTGAGGGGGCAGTGTGTGAGGGGGAGAGTGTGAGGGGGCAGTGTGTGAGGGGGCAGTGTGTGAGGGGGCAGTGTGTGAGGGGATGAGTGAGGGGGGGCAGTGTGTGAGGGGGCAGTGTGTGAGGGGCAGTGTTTGAGGGGGCAGTGTGTGAGGGGGGAATGTGTGAAGGGGGAGAGGGTGAGGGGGATGTGTGTGAGGGGGGATTGTGTGAGGCGGTAGTGTGTGAGGGGAGAGTGTGTGAGGGGGGGAGTGTGTGAGGGCGGAGTGTGTGAGGGCGGAGTGTGTGAGGGGGCAGTGTGTGAGGGGGGAGTGTGTGAGGGTGGACTGTGTGAGGGTGCAGTGTGTGAGGAGGAGTGTGTGAGGTGGAGTGTGTGAGGGGGAGTGTGTGAGGGTGGAGAGTGTGAGGGGGCAGTGTGTGAGGGGGCAGTGTGTGAGGGGGCAGTGTGTGAGGGGGCAGTGAGTGAGGGGGCAGTGAGTGAGGGGGCAGTGTGTGAGGGGGCAGTGTGTGAGGAGGAAGAGTGTGAGGGGGGAGTGTGTGAGGGGACAGTGTGTGAGGGGGTGAGTGAGGGGGGGCAGTGTGTGAGGGGGAGTGTGTGAGGGGGAGAGTGTGAGGGGGCAGTGTGTGAGGGGGACCGTGTGAGGGGGGTGTGTGAGGGGGCAGTATGTGAGGGGGCAGTGTGTGAGGGGGGAGAGGGTGAGTGGGGTGTGTGTGAGGGGGGATTGTGTGAGGCGGGGTAGTGTGTGAGGGGAGAGTGTGTGAGGGGAGAGTGTGTGAGGGGGCAGTGTGTGAGGGGGGAGTGTGTGAGGAAGCAGTGTGTGAGGGGGCAGTGTGTGAGGGGGCAGTGTGTGAGGGGGGAGTGTGTGAGGGGGCAGTGTGTGAGGGGGTAGTGTGTGAGGGGGGAGTGTGTGAGGGGGCAGTGTGTGAGGGGGCAGTGTGTGAGGGGGCAGTGTGTGAGGGGGCAGTGTGTGAGGGGGAGTGTGTGAGGAAGCAGTGTGTGAGGGGGAGTGTGTGAGGGGGGAGTGTGTGAGGGGGAGTGTGTGAGGAAGCAGTGTGTGAGGGGGGAGTGTGTGAGGAAGCAGTGTGTGAGGGGGGAGTGTGTGAGGAAGCAGTGTGTGAGGGGGGAGTGTATGAGGAAGCAGTGTGTGAGGGGGGAGTGTGTGATGAAGCAGTGTGTGAGGGGGGAGTGTGTGAGGGGGCAGTGTGTGAGGGGGGAGTGTGTGAGGGGGGAGTGCGTGAGGGGGGAGTGTGAGAGGGGGAGTGTGTGAGGGGGCAGTGTGTGAGGGTGCAGTGTGTGAGGGTTAAGTGTGTGAGGGTGAAGTTTGTGAGGGGGCAGTGTGTGAGGGGGCAGTGTGTGAGTGTGTAGTGTGTGAGGGTGAATTTTGTGAGGGGGCAGTGTGTGAGGAAGCAGTGTGTGAGGGGGGAGTGTGTGAGGAAGCAGTGTGTGAGGGGGCAGTGTGTGAGGGGGCAGTGTGTGAGGGGGGAGTGTGTGAGGGGGTAGTGTATGAGGGTGTAGTGTGTGAGGGTGATGTTTGTGAGGGGGCAGTGTGTGAGGGTGTAGTGTGTGAGGGTGGAGTGTTTGAGCTTGAAGTGGGTGAGGGGGCAGTGTGTGAGGGGGCAGTGTGTGAGGGGGCAGTGTGTGAGGGGGGAGTGTGTGAGGGGGGAGTGTGAGAGGGGGGTAGTGTGTGAGGGGGCAGTGTGTGAGGGGGCAGTGTGTGAGGGGGCAGTGTGTGAGGAAGCAGTGTGTGAGGGGGCAGTGTGTGAGGGGAGTGAGTGAGGGGGGAGAGTGTGAGGGGGTAGTGTGTGAGGGGGGAGTGTGTGAGGGGGCAGTGTGTGAGGGGGCAGTGTGTGAGGGGGAGATTGTGAGGGGGGAGTGTTTGAGGAGGGAGTGTGTGAGGGGGGAGTGTGTGAGGGGGCAGTGTGTGAGGGGGCAGTGTGTGTGGGTGTAGTGTATGAGGGAGTAGTGTTTGAGGTTGAAGTGGGTGAGGGGGAGTTTGTGACGGGGGAGTGTGTGAGGGAGGAGTGTGTGAGGGGGGAGTGTGTGAGGGGGCAGTGTGTGAGGGTGCAGTGTGTGAGGGTGTAGTGTGTGAGGGTGGAGTGTTTGAGCTTGAAGTGGGTGAGGGGGGCAGTGTGTGAGGGGGCAGTGTGTGAGGGGGCAGTGTGTGAGGGGGGGAGTGTGAGAGGGGGTAGTGTGTGAGGGGGGAGTGTGTGAGGGGGGAGTGAGTGAGGGGGGCAGTGTGTTAGGGGGAATGTGTGAGGGGGCAGTGTGTGAGGGGGGAGAGTGTGAGGGGGCAGTGTGTGAGGGGGAGTGTGTGAGGGGGGATGGTGTGAGGGGGGAGTGTGTGAGGGAGCAGTGTGTGAGGGGGGAGTGTGTGAGGGGGAGTGTGTGAGGGGGAGTGTGTGAGGGGGGAGTGTGTGAGGAAGCAGTGTGTGAGGGGGGAGTGTGTGAGGGGGCAGTGTGTGAGGGGGGAGTGTGTGAGGGGGAGTGTGTGAGGGGGAGTGTGTGAGGGGGGAGTGTGTGAGGAAGCAGTGTGTGAGGGGGGAGTGTGTGAGGAAGAAGTGTGTGAGGGGGCAGTGTGTGAGGGGGGAGTGTGTGAGGTGGGAGTGTGTGAGGGGGCAGTGTGTGAGGGGGCAGTGTGTGAGGGGGGAGTGTGTGAGGGGGCAGTGTGTGAGGGGGCAGTGTGTGAGGGTGCAGTGTGTGAGGGGGGAGTGTGTGAGGAAGAAGTGTGTGAGGGGGCAGTGAGTGAGGGGGGAGTGTGTGAGGGGGGCAGTGTGTGAGGGGGCAGTGTGTGAGGGGGGAGTGTGTGAGGGGGCAATGTGTGAGGGGGCAGTGTGTGAGGGGGGAGTGTGTGAGGGGGAGAGTGTGTGAGGGGGAGAGTGTGTGAGGGGGAAGTGTGTGAGGGGGTAGTGTGTGAGGGGGGAGTGTGTGAGGGGGCAGTGTGTGAGGGGGGATTGTGTGAGGGGGCAGTGTGTGAGGGGGGAGAGTGTGAGGGGGCAGTGTGTGAGGGGGCAGTGTTTGAGGGGATGAGTGAGGGGGGCAGTGTGTGAGGGGTTAGTGTGTGAGGGGGGAGAAAGTGAGGGGGCAGTGGGTGAGGGGGCAGTGTGTGAGGAAGCAATGTGTGAGGGGGGAGTGAGTGAGTGGGGAGAGTGTGAGGGGGCAGTGTGTGAGGGGGCAGTGTTTGAGGGGATGAGTGAGGGGGGCAGTGTGTGAGGGGTTAGTGTGTGAGGGGGGAGAAAGTGAGGGGGCAGTGGGTGAGGGGGGCAGTGTGTGAGGAAGCAATGTGTGAGGGGGGAGTGTGTGAGGGGGGAGTGTGTGAAGGGGAGATTGTGAGGGCGGAGTGTGTGAGGGGGCAGTATGTGAGGGGGGAGTGTGTGAGGGGGGAGTGTGTGAGGGGGCAGTGTGTGAGGGGGGAGTGTGTGAGGGGGGAGTGTGTGAGGGGGCAGTGTGTGAGGGGGGAGAGTGTGAGGGTGAAGTGTGTGATGGGGGAGTGTGTGAGGGGGCAGTGTGTGAGGGTGTAGTGTGTGAGGGTGAAGTTTGTGAGTGGGCAGTGTGTGAGGGGGTAATGTGTGAGGGTGTAGTGTGTGAGGGTGTAGTGTGTGAGGGTGAAGTTTGTGAGGGGGCAGTGTGTGAGGGTGTAGTGTATGAGGGTGTAGTGTGTGAGGTTGAAGTGGGTGAGGGGGAGTTTGTGAGGGGGGAGTGTGTGAGGAGGGAGTGTGTGAGGGGGGAGTGTGTGAGGGGGGAGTGTGTGAGGGGGGAGTGTGTGAGGGGGCAGTGTGTGAGGGTGAAGTGTGTGAGGGGGCAGTGTGTGAGGGTGTAGTGTGTGAGGGTGGAGTGTTTGAGCTTGAAGTGGGTGAGGGGGCAGTGTGTGAGGGGGCAGTGTGTGAGGGGGCAGTGTGTGAGGGGGAGAGTGTGAGGGGGGAGAGTGTGAGGGGGGAGTGTGTGAGGGGGGAGAGTGTGAGGGGGCAGTGTGTGAGGGGGGAGTGTGTGAGGGGGGAGAGTGTGAGGGGGGCAGTGTGTGAGGGGGCAGTGTGTGAGGGGGGGCAGTGTGTGAGGAAGCAGTGTGTGAGGGGGGAGGTGTGTGAGGGGGGGAGAGTGAGGGGGGCAGTGTGTGAGGGGGGAGTGTGTGATGGGGCAGTGTTTGAGGGGGCAGTGTGTGAGGAAGCAGTGTGTGAGGGGGCAGTGTGTGAGGGGGGAGAGTGAGGGGGGCAGTGTGTGAGGGGGGGAGTGTGTGATGGGGCAGTGTGTGAGGGGGAGTGTGTGAGGGGGGAGTGTGTGAGGGGGAGTGTGTGAGGGGGCAGTGTGTGAGGAAGCAGTGTGTGAGGGGGGAGTGTGTGAGGAAGCAGTGTGTGAGGGGGGAGTGTGTGAGGAAGCAGTGTGTGAGGGGGCAGTGTGTGAGGGGGCAGTGTGTGAGGGGGGAGTGTGTGAGGGGGTAGTGTGTGAGGGGGGAGTGTGTGAGGGGGCAGTGTGTGAGGGGGCAGTGTGTGAGGGGGCAGTGTGTGAGGGGGTAGTGTGTGAGGGGGGAGTGTGTGAGGGGGCAGTGTGTGAGGGGGCTGTGTGTGAGTGGGCAGTGTGTGAGGGGGCAGTGTGTGAGGGGGGAGTGTGTGAGGGGGCAGTGTGTGAGGGGGCAGTGTGTGAGGGGGCAGTGTGTGAGGGGGCAGTGTGTGAGGGGGAGTGTGTGAGGAAGCAGTGTGTGAGGGGGAGTGTGTGAGGAAGCAGTGTGTGAGGGGGGAGTGTGTGAGGAAGCAGTGTGTGAGGGGGGGAGTGTGTGAGGAAGCAGTGTGTGAGGGGGGAGTGTGTGAGGAAGCAGTGTGTGAGGGGGGAGTGTGTGAGGGGGGCAGTGTGTTAGGGGGAATGTGTGAGGGGGCAGTGTGTGAGGGGGGAGAGTGTGAGGGGGCAGTGTGTGAGGGGGAGTGTGTGAGGGGGGATGGTGTGAGGGGGGAGTGTGTGAGGGGGCAGTGTGTGAGGAAGAAGTGTGTGAGGGGGCAGTGTGTGAGGGGGGGAGTGTGTGAGGGGGAGTGTGTGAGGGGGAGTGTGTGAGGGGGGAGTGTGTGAGGAAGCAGTGTGTGAGGGGGGAGTGTGTGAGGAAGAAGTGTGTGAGGGGGGAGTGTGTGAGGGGGGAGTGTGTGAGGGGGCAGTGTGTGAGGGGGCAGTGTGTGAGGGGGCAGTGTGTGAGGGGGGGAGTGTGTGAGGGGGCAGTGTGTGAGGGGGCAGTGTGTGAGGGTGCAGTGTGTGAGGGGGGAGTGTGTGAGGAAGAAGTGTGTGAGGGGGCAGTGAGTGAGGGGGGAGTGTGTGAGGGGGCAGTGTGTGAGGGGGCAGTGTGTGAGGGGGGAGTGTGTGAGGGGGCAATGTGTGAGGGGGCAGTGTGTGAGGGGGGAGTGTGTGAGGGGGAGAGTGTGTGAGGGGGAGAGTGTGTGTGGGGGAAGTGTGTGAGGGGGCAGTGTGTGAGGGGGCAGTGTGTGAGGGGGAGAGTGTGTGAGGGGGCAGTGTGTGAGGGGGTAGTGTGTGAGGGGGGAGTGTGTGAGGGGGCAGTGTGTGAGGGGGGATTGTGTGAGGGGGCAGTGTGTGAGGGGGGAGAGTGTGAGGGGGCAGTGTGTGAGGGGGCAGTGTTTGAGGGGATGAGTGAGGGGGGCAGTGTGTGAGGGGTTAGTGTGTGAGGGGGGAGAAAGTGAGGGGGCAGTGGGTGAGGGGGCAGTGTGTGAGGAAGCAATGTGTGAGGGGGGAGTGAGTGAGGGGGGAGAGTGTGAGGGTGGAGTGTGTGAGGGGGCAGTGTGTGAGGGGGGAGTGTGTGAGGGGGGAGTGTGTGAAGGGGAGATTGTGAGGGGGGAGTGTGTGAGGGGGCAGTTTGTGAGGGGGGAGTGTGTGAGGGGGGAGTGTGTGAGGGGGCAGTGTGTGAGGGGGGAGTGTGTGAGGGGTGAGTGTGTGAGGGGGCAGTGTGTGAGGGGGGAGAGTGTGAGGGTGAAGTGTGTGAGGGTGTAGTGTGTGAGGGTGAAGTTTGTGAGTGGGCAGTGTGTGAGGGGGTAGTGTGTGAGGGTGTAGTGTGTGAGGGTGTAGTGTGTGAGGGTGAAGTTTGTAAGGGGGCAGTGTGTGAGGGTGTAGTGTATGAGGGTGTAGTGTGTGAGGTTGAAGTGGGTGAGGGGGAGTTTGTGAGGGGGGGAGTGTGTGAGGAGGGAGTGTGTGAGGGGGGAGTGTGTGAGGGGGGAGTGTGTGAGGGGGGAGTGTGTGAGGGGGCAGTGTGTGAGGGTGAAGTGTGTGAGGGGGCAGTGTGTGAGGGTGTAGTGTGTGAGGGTGGAGTGTGTGAGGGGGCAGTGTGTGAGGGTGTAGTGTGTGAGGGTGGAGTGTTTGAGCTTGAAGTGGGTGAGGGGGCAGTGTGTGAGGGGGCAGTGTGTGAGGGGGCAGTGTGTGAGGGGGAGTGAGGGGGGAGAGTGTGAGGGGGGAGTGTGTGAGGGGGGAGAGTGTGAGGGGGCAGTGTGTGAGGGGGGAGTGTGTGAGGGGGGAGAGTGTGAGGGGGCAGTGTGTGAGGGGGCAGTGTGTGAGGGGGCAGTGTGTGAGGAAGCAGTGTGTGAGGGGGGAGTGTGTGAGGGAGGAGAGTGAGGGGGGCAGTGTGTGAGGGGGGGAGTGTGTGATGGGGCAGTGTGTGAGGGGGCAGTGTGTGAGGAAGCAGTGTGTGAGGGGGGCAGTGTGTGAAGGGGGAGTGTGTGAGGGGGGAGTGTGTGATGGGGCAGTGTGTGAGGGGGAGTGTGTGAGGGGGGAGTGTGTGAGGGGGAGTGTGTGAGGGGGCAGTGTGTGAGGAAGCAGTGTGTGAGGGGGGAGTGTGTGAGGAAGCAGTGTGTGAGGGGGGAGTGTGTGAGGAAGCAGTGTGTGAGGGGGCAGTGTGTGAGGGGGCAGTGTGTGAGGGGGGAGTGTGTGAGGGGGCAGTGTGTGAGGGGGGTAGTGTGTGAGGGGGGAGTGTGTGAGGGGGCAGTGTGTGAGGGGGCAGTGTGTGAGGGGGCAGTGTGTGAGGGGGCAGTGTGTGAGGGGGAGTGTGTGAGGAAGCAGTGTGTGAGGGGGGAGTGTGTGAGGGGGGAGTGTGTGAGGGGGAGTGTGTGAGGAAGCAGTGTGTGAGGGGGGGAGTGTGTGAGGAAGCAGTGTGTGAGGGGGGGGAGTGTGTGAGGAAGCAGTGTGTGAGGGGGGAGTGTATGAGGAAGCAGTGTGTGAGGGGGGAGTGTGTGAGGAAGCAGTGTGTGAGGGGGGAGTGTGTGAGGGGGGCAGTGTGTGAGGGGGAGTGTGTGAGGGGGGAGTGCGTGAGGGGGGAGTGTGTGAGGGGCAGTGTGTGAGGGGGTAGTGTGTGAGGGGGGAGTGTGTGAGGGGGCAGTGTGTGGGGGGCAGTGTGTGAGGGGGTAGTGTGTGAGGGGGGAGTGTGTGAGGAAGCAGTGTGTGAGGGGGCAGTGTGTGAGGGGGCAGTGTGTGAGGGGGGAGTGTGTGAGGGGGGAGTGTGTGAGGGGGCAGTGTGTGAGGGGGCAGTGTGTGAGGGGGGAGTGTGAGAGGGGGTAGTGTGAGAGTGGGGTAGTGTGAGAGGGGGTAGTGTGTGAGGGTGAAGTTTGTGAGGGTGTAGTGTGTGAGGGTGTAGTGTGTGAGGGTGAAGTTTGTGAGGGGGCAGTGTGTGAGGGGGTAGTGTGTGAGGGTGTAGTTTGTGAGGGTGAAGTTTGTGAGGGGGGAGTGTTTGAGCTTGAAGTGGGTGAGGGGGCAGTGTGTGATGGGGGAGAGTGAGGGGGGCAGTGTGTGAGGGGGAATGTGTGAGGGGGAATGTGTGAGGGGGCATGGTGTGAGGGGGCAGTGTGTGAGGGGGCAGTGTGTGAGGGTGGAGTGTGTGAGGGGGGAGTGGGTGAAGGGGAGATTGTGAGGGGGGAGTGTGTGAGGGGGAGTGTGTGAGGGGGGAGTGTGTGAGGGGGGAGTGTGCGAGGGGGAGTGAGTGAGGGGGCAGTGTGTGAGGGGGCAGTGTGTGAGGGGGAGATTGTGAGGGGGGAGTGTGTGAGGGGGAGTGTGTGAGGGGGGAGTGTGTGAGGGGGCAGTGTGTGAGGGGGGAGTGTGTGAGGGGGCAGTGTGTGAGGAAGCAGTGTGTGAGGGGGGAGAGTGTGAGGGTGAAGTGTGTGATGGGGGAGTGTGTGAGGGGGCAGTGTGTGAGGGTGTAGTGTGTGAGGGTGAAGTTTGTGATGGGGCAGTGTGTGATGGGGCAGTGTGTGAGGGGGGCAGTGTGTGAGGGTGTAGTGTGAGGTTGAAGTGGGTGAGGGGGAGTTTGTGAGGGGGGAGTGTGTGAGGGGGGGAGTGTGTGAGGGGGGAGTGTGTGAGGGGGGAGTGTGTGAGGGGGCAGTGTGTGAGGGTGAAGTGTGTGAGGGGGCAGTGTGTGAGGGTGTAGTGTGTGAGGGTGGAGTGTTTGAGCTTGAAGTGGGTGAGGGGGCAGTGTGTGAGGGGGGAGTGTGTGAGGGGGCAGTGTGTGAGGGGGCAGTGTGTGAGGGGGCAGTGTGTGAGGGGGCAGTGTGTGAGGGGGGAGTGTGTGAGGGGGGAGTGTGAGAGGGGGTAGTGTGTGAGGGGGGAGTGTGTGAGGGGGCAGTGTGTGAGGGGGGGAGTGTGTGAGGGGGGTGAGTGAGGGGGGCAGTGTGTGAGGGGGAATGTGTGAGGGGGGCAGTGTGTGAGGGGGGAGAGTGTGAGGGGGCAGTGTGTGAGGGGGCAGTGTGTGAGGGGGCAGTGTGTGAGGGGATGAGTGAGGGGGGCAGTGTGTGAGGGGGCAGTGTGTGAGGGGCAGTGTTTGAGGGGGCAGTGTGTGAGGGGGGGAGTGTGTGAAGGGGGAGAGGGTGAGGGGGATGTGTGTGAGGGGGGATTGTGTGAGGCGGTAGTGTGTGAGGGGAGAGTGTGTGAGGGGGGAGTGTGTGAGGGCGGAGTGTGTGAGGGCGGAGTGTGTGAGGGGGCAGTGTGTGAGGGGGAGTGTGTGAGGGTGGAGTGTGTGAGGGTGCAGTGTGTGAGGTGGAGTGTGTGAGGTGGAGTGTGTGAGGGGGAGTGTGTGAGGGTGGAGAGTGTGAGGGGGCAGTGTGTGAGGGGGCAGTGTGTGAGGGGGCAGTGTATGCGGGGGCAGTGTGTGAGGGGGCAGTGAGTGAGGGGGCAGTGTGTGAGGGGGGCAGTGTGTGAGGAGGAAGAGTGTGAGGGGGGAGTGTGTGAGGGGGACAGTGTGTGAGGGGGTGAGTGAGGGGGGGCAGTGTGTGAGGGGGAGTGTGTGAGGGGGAGAGTGTGAGGGGGCAGTGTGTGAGGGGGACCGTGTGAGGGGGGTGTGTGAGGGGGCAGTATGTGAGGGGGCAGTGTGTGAGGGGGGAGAGGGTGAGTGGGGTGTGTGTGAGGGGGGATTGTGTGAGGCGGTAGTGTGTGAGGGGAGAGTGTGTGAGGGGAGAGTGTGTGAGGGGGCAGTGTGTGAGGGGGAAGTGTGTGAGGGCGGAGTGTGTGAGGGGGCAGTGTGTGAGGGGGGAGTGTGTGAGGGGGAGTGTGTGAGGGGGAGTGTGTGAGGGGGAGTGTGTGAGGGGCGAGTGTGAATGGGGGGAGTGTGTGAGGGGGCAGTGTGTGAAGGGGTTGAGTGAGAGTGGGCAGTGTGTGAGGGAGGTGGGTGAGGGGGGCAGTGTGTGAGGGGGAGTGTGTGAGGGGGGAGTGAGTGAGGGGGCAGTGTGAGAGGCGGGAGTGGGTGAGGGGGGAGTGTATGAGGGGGAGAGTGAGAGGGGGCAGTGTGTGAGGGGGGGAGTTTGTGAGCGGGGAGTGTGTGAGGGGGGAGTGTGTGAGGGGGCAGTGTGTGAGGGGGGAGTGTGTGAGGGGGGAGTGTGTGAGGGGGGCAGTGTGTGAGGGGGCAGTGTGTGAGGGGGGAGTGTGAGAGGGGGTAGTGTGAGAGGGGGTAGTGTGAGAGGGGGGTAGTGTGTGAGGGTGAAGTTTGTGAGGGTGTAGTGTGTGAGGGTGTAGTGTGTGAGGGTGAAGTTTGTGAGGGGGCAGTGTGTGAGGGGGTAGTGTGTGAGGGTGTAGTTTGTGAGGGTGAAGTTTGTGAGGGGGGAGTGTTTGAGCTTGAAGTGGGTGAGGGGGCAGTGTGTGAGGGGGCAGTGTGTGAGGGGGCAGTGTGTGAGGGGGGGAGAGTGAGGGGGGCAGTGTGTGAGGGGGTATGTGTGAGGGGGAATGTGTGAGGGGGGAGTGTTTGAGCTTGAAGTGGGTGAGGGGGGCAGTGTGTGAGGGGGCAGTGTGTGAGGGGGGCAGTGTGTGAGGGGGGAGTGTGTGAGGGTGGAGTGTGTGAGGGGGGAGTGGGTGAAGGGGAGATTGTGAGGGGGGAGTGTGTGAGGGGGAGTGTGTGAGGGGGGAGTGTGTGAGGGGGGAGTGTGTGAGGGGGAGAGAGTGAGGGGGGAGTGTGTGAGGGGGCAGTGTGTGAGGGGGGCAGTGTGTGAGGGGGAGATTGTGAGGGGGGAGTGTGTGAGGGGGAGTGTGTGAGGGGGGGAGTGTGTGAGGGGGCAGTGTGTGAGGGGGGAGTGTGTGAGGGGGCAGTGTGTGAGGAAGCAGTGTGTGAGGGGGGAGAGTGTGAGGGTGAAGTGTGTGATGGGGGAGTGTGTGAGGGGGCAGTGTGTGAGGGTGTAGTGTGGGAGGGTGAAGTTTGTGATGGGGCAGTGTGTGAGGGGGCAGTGTGTGAGGGGGCAGTGTGTGAGGGTGTAGTGTGTGAGGGTGTAGTGTGAGGTTGAAGTGGGTGAGGGGGAGTTTGTGAGGGGGGAGTGTGTGAGGGGGGAGTGTGTGAGGGGGGAGTGTGTGAGGGGGGAGTGTGTGAGGGGGCAGTGTGTGAGGGTGAAGTGTGTGAGGGGGCAGTGTGTGAGGGTGCAGTGTGTGAGGGTGGAGTGTTTGAGCTTGAAGTGGGTGAGGGGGCAGTGTGTGAGGGGGGAGTGTGTGAGGGGGCAGTGTGTGAGGGGGCAGTGTGTGAGGGGGCAGTGTGTGAGGGGGCAGTGTGTGAGGGGGGAGTGTGTGAGGGGGGAGTGTGTGAGGGGGCAGTGTGTGAGGGTGAAGTGTGTGAGGGGGCAGTGTGTGAGGGTGCAGTGTGTGAGGGTGGAGTGTTTGAGCTTGAAGTGGGTGAGGGGGCAGTGTGTGAGGGGGGAGTGTGTGAGGGGGCAGTGTGTGAGGGGGCAGTGTGTGAGGGGGCAGTGTGTGAGGGGGCAGTGTGTGAGGGGGGAGTGTGAGAGGGGGTAGTGTGTGAGGGGGGAGTGTGTGAGGGGGCAGTGTGTGAGGGGGGAGTGTGTGAGGGGGGTGAGTGAGGGGGGCAGTGTGTGAGGGGGAATGTGTGAGGGGGCAGTGTGTGAGGGGGAGAGTGTGAGGGGGCAGTGTGTGAGGGGGCAGTGTGTGAGGGGGCAGTGTGTGAGGGGATGAGTGAGGGGGGCAGTGTGTGAGGGGGCAGTGTGTGAGGGGCAGTGTTTGAGGGGGCAGTGTGTGAGGGGGGAGTGTGTGAAGGGGGAGAGGGTGAGGGGGATGTGTGTGAGGGGGGATTGTGTGAGGCGGTAGTGTGTGAGGGGAGAGTGTGTGAGGGGGGAGTGTGTGAGGGCGGAGTGTGTGAGGGCGGAGTGTGTGAGGGGGGCAGTGTGTGAGGGGGAGTGTGTGAGGGTGGACTGTGTGAGGGTGCAGTGTGTGAGGTGGAGTGTGTGAGGTGGAGTGTGTGAGGGGGAGTGTGTGAGGGTGGAGAGTGTGAGGGGGCAGTGTGTGAGGGGGCAGTGTGTGAGGGGGCAGTGTGTGAGGGGGCAGTGAGTGAGGGGGCAGTGAGTGAGGGGGCAGTGTGTGAGGGGGCAGTGTGTGAGGGGCAGGAGGAGAGAGTGCGAGGGGGGAGTGTGTGAGGGGACAGTGTGTGAGGGGGTGAGTGAGGGGGGCAGTGTGTGAGGGGGAGTGTGTGAGGGGGAGAGTGTGAGGGGGCAGTGTGTGAGGGGGGAGTGTGAGGGGCAGTGTGTGAGAGCAGGTGAGGGGAGAGTGTGAGGGTGCAGTGTGTGATGGGGGAGTGTGTGAGGGGGCAGTGTGTGAGGGGGTGTGTGGGGAGTGTGTGAGGGGAGGGGGAAGTTTGTGATGGGGCAGTGTGTGAGGGGGCAGTGTGTGAGGGGGCAGTGTGTGAGGGTGTAGTGTGTGAGGGTGTAGTGTGAGGTTGAAGTGGGTGAGGGGGAGTTTGTGAGGGGGGAGTGTGTGAGGGGGGAGTGTGTGAGGGGGGAGTGTGTGAGGGGGGAGTGTGTGAGGGGGCAGTGTGTGAGGGTGAAGTGTGTGAGGGGGCAGTGTGTGAGGGTGCAGTGTGTGAGGGTGGAGTGTTTGAGCTTGAAGTGGGTGAGGGGGCAGTGTGTGAGGGGGGAGTGTGTGAGGGGGCAGTGTGTGAGGGGGCAGTGTGTGAGGGGGCAGTGTGTGAGGGGGGAGTGTGTGAGGGGGGAGTGTGTGAGGGGGCAGTGTGTGAGGGTGAAGTGTGTGAGGGGGCAGTGTGTGAGGGTGCAGTGTGTGAGGGTGGAGTGTTTGAGCTTGAAGTGGGTGAGGGGGCAGTGTGTGAGGGGGGAGTGTGTGAGGGGGCAGTGTGTGAGGGGGCAGTGTGTGAGGGGGCAGTGTGTGAGGGGGCAGTGTGTGAGGGGGGAGTGTGAGAGGGGGTAGTGTGTGAGGGGGGAGTGTGTGAGGGGGCAGTGTGTGAGGGGGGAGTGTGTGAGGGGGGTGAGTGAGGGGGGCAGTGTGTGAGGGGGAATGTGTGAGGGGGCAGGTGAGGGGGGAGAGTGTGAGGGGGCAGTGTGTGAGGGGGCAGTGTGTGAGGGGGCAGTGTGTGAGGGGATGAGTGAGGGGGGCAGTGTGTGAGGGGGCAGTGTGTGAGGGGCAGTGTTTGAGGGGGCAGTGTGTGAGGGGGGAGTGTGTGTGAAGGGGGAGAGGGTGAGGGGGATGTGTGTGAGGGGGGATTGTGTGAGGCGGTAGTGTGTGAGGGGAGAGTGTGTGAGGGGGGAGTGTGTGAGGGCGGAGTGTGTGAGGGCGGAGTGTGTGAGGGGGCAGTGTGTGAGGGGGAGTGTGTGAGGGTGGACTGTGTGAGGGTGCAGTGTGTGAGGAGGAGTGTGTGAGGTGGAGTGTGTGAGGGGGAGTGTGTGAGGGTGGAGAGTGTGAGGGGGCAGTGTGTGAGGGGGCAGTGTGTGAGGGGGCAGTGTGTGAGGGGGCAGTGAGTGAGGGGGCAGTGAGTGAGGGGGCAGTGTGTGAGGGGGCAGTGTGTGAGGAGGAAGAGTGTGAGGGGGGGAGTGTGTGAGGGGGACAGTGTGTGAGGGGGTGAGTGAGGGGGGCAGTGTGTGAGGGGGAGTGTGTGAGGGGGAGAGTGTGAGGGGGCAGTGTGTGAGGGGGACCGTGTGAGGGGGGGTGTGTGAGGGGGCAGTATGTGAGGGGGCAGTGTGTGAGGGGGGAGAGGGTGAGTGGGGTGTGTGTGAGGGGGGATTGTGTGAGGCGGTAGTGTGTGAGGGGAGAGTGTGTGAGGGGAGAGTGTGTGAGGGGGCAGTGTGTGAGGGGGAAGTGTGTGAGGGCGGAGTGTGTGAGGGGGCAGTGTGTGAGGGGGGAGTGTGTGAGGGGGAGTGTGTGAGGGGGAGTGTGTGAGGGGGAGTGTGTGAGGGGCGAGTGTGAATGGGGGGAGTGTGTGAGGGGGCAGTGTGTGAAGGGGTTGAGTGAGAGTGGGCAGTGTGTGAGGGAGGTGGGTGAGGGGGGCAGTGTGTGAGGGGGAGTGTGTGAGGGGCGAGTGAGTGAGGGGGCAGTGTGAGAGGCGGGAGTGGGTGAGGGGGGAGTGTATGAGGGGGAGAGTGAGAGGGGGCAGTGTGTGAGGGGGGAGTTTGTGAGCGGGGAGTGTGTGAGGGGGGAGTGTGTGAGGGGGGGAGTGTGTGAGGGGGCAGTGTGTGAGGGGGAGAGTGAGAGGGGGCAGTGTGTGAGGGGGGAGTTTGTGAGCGGGGAGTGTGTGAGGGGGGAGTGTGTGAGGGGGCAGTGTGTGAGGGTGGAGAGTGTGAGGGGGCAGTGAGTGAGGGGGTGGTGTGTGAGGGGGCAGTGTGTGAGGAGGAAGATTGTGAGGGGGGAGTGTGTGAGGGGGAGAGTGTGACGGGTGAGAGTGTGAGGGGGGAGGGTGTGAGGGGGCAGTGTGTGAGGGGACATTGTGTGAGGGGGGAGTGCGTGAGGTGGCAGTATGAGAGGGGGGAGTGTGTGAGGGGGAGTGTGTGAGGGGGGAGTGTGTGAGGGGGGGAGTGTGTGAGGGGGGAGTGTGTGAGGGGGGAGAGTGTGAGGGGGCAGTGTGTGAGGATGAGCGTGTGAGGGGGGATTGTGTGAGGGGGCAGTATGTGAGGGGACATTGTGTGAGGGGGAGAATGTGAGGGGGGAGTGAGTGAGGGGGCAATGTGAGAGTCGGGAGTGTGTGAGGGGGCAGTATGTGAGGGGACAGTTTGTGAGGGGGCAGTGTGTGAGGGGGGCAGTGTGTGAGGGGGCAGTGTGTGAGGGGGGAGTGTGTGAGGGGGCAGTGTGTGAGGTGGAGAGTGTGAGGGGGAGAGTGTGAGGGGGGAGTGTGTGAGGGGAGAGTGTGAGGTGGGAGAGTGTGAGGGGGAGAGTGTGAGGGGGGTGTGTGTGAGGGGGAGAGTGTGAGGGGGGAGTGTGTGAGGGGGAGAGTGTGAGGGGGGGAGTTTGTGAGCGGGGAGAGTGTGAGGGGGAGTGTGTGAGGGGGAGAGTGAGGGGTGGACTGTGTGAGGGGGGAGAGTGTGGGGTGAGTGTGTGAGGGGGGGGAGTGTGTGAGGGGGGTGAGTGTGTGAGGGTGGAGTGTGTGATGGCAGATTGTGTGAGGGGGGAGAGTGTTTCGGGGCAGAGTGTGAGGGGGAGAGTGTGTGAGGGGGGAGTGTGTGAGGGGGGAGTGTGTGAGGGGGGAGTGTGTGAGGGGGCAGTGTGTGAGGGTGCAGTGTGTGAGGGTGCAGTGTGTGAGGGGGCAGTGTGTGAGGGGGCAGAGTGTGAGGGGGAGAGTGTGAGGGGGAGAGTGTGAGGGGGGAGTGTGTGAGGGGGGCTAGTGTGAGGGGGGAGTGTGTGAGGGTGCAGTGTGTGAGGGTGCAGTGTGTGAGGGGGGAGAGTGTGAGGGTGCAGTGTGTGAGGGTGCAGTGTGTGAGGGGGAGTGTGTGAGGGGGGAGTGTGTGAGGGGGAGTGTGTGAGGGTGCAGTGTGTGAGGGGGGGAGTGTGTGAGGGGGAGTGTGTGAGGGTGCAGTGTGTGAGGGTGCAGTGTGTGACGGGGGAGTGTGTGAGGGGGGAGAGTGTGAGGGGGGAGAGTGTGAGGGGGGAGTGTGTGAGGGGGTAGTGTTTGAGGGTGCAGTGTGTGAGGGGGAGTGTGTGAGGGGGGAGTGTGTGAGGGGGGAGTGTGTGAGGGGGGAGAGTGTGAGGGGGAGTGTGTGAGGGTGCAGTGTGTGAGGGTGCAGTGTGTGAGGGGGGAGTGTGTGAGGGGGAGAGTGTGAGGGGGAAGAGTGTGAGGGGGGAGTGTGTGAGGGGGTAGTGTTTGAGGGTGCAGTGTGTGAGGGGGGAGTGTGTGAGGGGGGAGTGTGTGAGGGGGGGAGTGTGTGAGGGGGGAGAGTGTGACGGGGAGAGTGTGAGGGGGGGAGTTTTTGAGGGGGGAGTGTGTGAGGTGGGAGTGTGTGAGGGGGAGAGTGTGAGGGGGGAGTGTGTGAGGGGGGAGTGTGTGAGGTGGAGAGTGTGAGGGGGGAGTGTGTGAGGGGGCAGTGTGTGAGGGTGCAGTGTGTGAGGGTGCAGTGTGTGAGGGGGGCAGTGTGTGAGGGGGAGAGTGTGAGGGGGAGAGTGTGAGGGGGGGAGTGTGTGAGGGGGGCTAGTGTGAGGGGGGGAGTGTGTGAGGGTGCAGTGTGTGAGGGTACAGTGTGTGAGGGGGGGAGAGTGTGAGGGTGCAGTGTGTGAGGGTGCAGTGTGTGAGGGTGCAGTGTGTGAGGGGGGAGTGTGTGAGGGGAGAGTGTGTGATTGTGCAGTGTGTGAGGGCGGAGTGTGTGAGGGCGGAGTGTGTGAGGGGGCAGTGTGTGAGGGGGAGTGTGTGAGGGTGGAGTGTGTGAGGGTGCAGTGTGTGAGGTGGAGTGTGTGAGGTGGAGTGTGTGAGGGGGAGTGTGTGAGGGTGGAGAGTGTGAGGGGGCAGTGTGTGAGGGGGGCAGTGTGTGAGGGGGCAGTGTGTGAGGGGGCAGTGAGTGAGGGGGCAGTGAGTGAGGGGGCAGTGTGTGAGGGGGCAGTGTGTGAGGAGGAAGAGTGTGAGGGGGGAGTGTGTGAGGGGACAGTGTGTGAGGGGGTGAGTGAGGGGGGCAGTGTGTGAGGGGGAGTGTGTGAGGGGGAGAGTGTGAGGGGGGCAGTGTGTGAGGGGGACCGTGTGAGGGGGGTGTGTGAGGGGGCAGTATGTGAGGGGGCAGTGTGTGAGGGGGGAGAGGGTGAGTGGGGTGTGTGTGAGGGGGGATTGTGTGAGGCGGGTAGTGTGTGAGGGGAGAGTGTGTGAGGGGAGAGTGTGTGAGGGGGCAGTGTGTGAGGGGGGAGTGTGTGAGGGCGGAGTGTGTGAGGGGGCATTGTGTGAGGGGGGAGTGTGTGAGGCGGAGTGTGTGAGGGGGAGTGTGTGAGGGGGAGTGTGTGAGGGGCGAGTGTGTATGGGGGGAGTGTGTGAGGGGGCAGTGTGTGAAGGGGTTGAGTGAGAGTGGGCAGTGTGTGAGGGAGGTGGGTGAGGGGGGCAGTGTGTGAGGGGGAGTGTGTGAGGGGGGAGTGAGTGAGGGGGGCAGTGTGAGAGGTGGGAGTGGGTGAGGGGGGAGTGTATGAGGGGGAGAGTGAGAGGGGGGCAGTGTGTGAGGGGGGGAGTTTGTGAGCTGGGAGTGTGTGAGGGGGGAGTGTGTGAGGGGGGAGTGTGTGAGGGGGGCAGTGTGTGAGGGGGAGAGTGAGAGGGGGCAGTGTGTGAGGGGGGAGTTTGTGAGCGGGGAGTGTGTGAGGGGGGAGTGTGTGAGGGGGCAGTGTGTGAGGGTGGAGAGTGTGAGGGGGCAGTGAGTGAGGGGGTGGTGTGTGAGGGGGCAGTGTGTGAGGAGGAAGATTGTGAGGGGGGAGTGTGTGAGGGGGAGAGTGTGAGGGGTGAGAGTGTGAGGGGTGAGAGTGTGAGGGGGGAGGGTGTGAGGGGGCAGTGTGTGAGGGGACATTGTGTGAGGGGGGAGTGCGTGAGGTGGCAGTATGAGAGGGGGGAGTGTGTGAGGGGGAGTGTGTGAGGGGGGGAGTGTGTGAGGGGGGAGTGTGTGAGGGGGAGAGTGTGAGGGGGCAGTGTGTGAGGGTGAGCGTGTGAGGGGGGATTGTGTGAGGGGGCAGTATTTGAGGGGACATTGTGTGAGGGGGAGAATGTGAGGGGGAGTGAGTGAGGGGGCAATGTGAGAGTCGGGAGTGTGTGAGGGGGCAGTATGTGAGGGGACAGTGTGTGAGGGGGCAGTGTGTGAGGGGGCAGTGTGTGAGGGGGGAGTGTGTGAGGGGGCAGTGTGTGAGGTGGAGAGTGTGAGGGGGAGAGTGTGAGGGTGGAGTGTGTGAGGGGAGAGTGTGAGGTGGGAGAGTGTGAGGGGGAGAGTGTGAGGGGGGTGTGTGTGAGGGGGAGAGTGTGAGGGGGGAGTGTGTGAGGGGGAGAGTGTGAGGGGGGAGTTTGTGAGCGGGGAGAGTGTGAGGGGGAGTGTGTGAGGGGGAGAGTGAGGGGTGGACTGTGTGAGGGGGGAGAGTGTGGGGTGAGTGTGTGAGGGGGGGAGTGTGTGAGGGGTGTGAGTGTGTGAGGGGGGAGTGTGTGATGGCAGATTGTGTGAGGGGGGAGAGTGTGTGGGGGCAGAGTGTGAGGGGGAGAGTGTGAGGGGTGAGTGTGTGAGGGGGGAGTGTGTGAGGGGGGCTAGTGTGAGGGGGGACTGTGTGAGGGTGCAGAGTGTGAGGGGGAGAGTGTGTGAGGGGGGAGTGTGTGAGGGGGGGAGTGTGTGAGGGGGGAGTGTGTGAGGGGGGCAGTGTGTGAGGGTGCAGTGTATGAGGGTGCAGTGTGTGAGGGGGCAGTGTGTGAGGGGGCAGAGTGTGAGGGGGAGAGTGTGAGGGGGAGAGTGTGAGGGGGGACTGTGTGAGGGGGGCTAGTGTGAGGGGTGAGTGTGTGAGGGTGCAGTGTGTGAGGGTGCAGTGTGTGAGGGGGGAGAGTGTGAGGGTGCAGTGTGTGAGGGTGCAGTGTGTGAGGGGGAGTGTGTGAGGGGGGAGTGTGTGAGGGGGAGTGTGTGAGGGTGCAGTGTGTGAGGGGGGAGTGTGTGAGGGGGAGTGTGTGAGGGTGCAGTGTGTGAGGGTGCAGTGTGTGAGGGGGGAGTGTGTGAGGGGGGAGAGTGTGAGGGGGGAGAGTGTGAGGGGGGAGTGTGTGAGGGGGTGGTGTTTGAGGGTGCAGTGTGTTAGGGGGGAGTGTGTGAGGGGGGGAGAGTGTGAGGGGGGAGTGTGTGAGGGGGGAGTGTGTGAGGGGGGAGAGTGTGAGGGGGAGTGTGTGAGGGTGCAGTGTGTGAGGGGGGAGTGTGTGAGGGGGGAGAGTGTGAGGGGGGAGAGTGTGAGGGGGGAGTGTGTGAGGGGGTAGTGTTTGAGGGTGCAGTGTGTGAGGGGGGAGTGTGTGAGGGGGGAGAGTGTGAGGGGGGAGTGTGTGAGGGGGGAGTGTGTGAGGGGGGAGAGTGTGACGGGGAGAGTGTGAGGGGGGAGTGTTTGAGGGGGGAGTGTGTGAGGTGGGAGTGTGTGAGGGGGAGAGTGTGAGGGGGGAGTGTGTGAGGGGGGAGTGTGTGAGGTGGAGAGTGTGAGGGGGGAGTGTGTGAGGGGGCAGTGTGTGAGGGTGCAGTGTGTGAGGGTGCAGTGTGTGAGGGGGCAGTGTGTGAGGGGGCAGAGTGTGAGGGGGAGAGTGTGAGTGGGACAGTGTGAGGGGGGAGTGTGTGAGGGGGGCTAGTGTGAGGGGGGAGTGTGTGAGGGTGCAGTGTGTGAGGGTGCAGTGTTTGAGGGGGGAGAGTGTGAGGGTGCAGTGTGTGAGGGTGCAGTGTGTGAGGGGGAGTGTGTGAGGGGGGAGTGTGTGAGGGGGAGTGTGTGAGGGTGCAGTGTGTGAGGGGGGGAGTGTGTGAGGGGGAGTGTGTGAGGGTGCAGTGTGTGAGGGTGCAGTGTGTGAGGGGGGAGTGTGTGAGGGGGGAGAGTGTGAGGGGGAGAGTGTGAGGGGGGAGTGTGTGAGGGGGGTAGTGTTTGAGGGTGCAGTGTGTGAGGGGGGAGTGTGTGAGGGGGGAGAGTGTGAGGGGGGAGTGTGTGAGGGGGGAGAGTGTGACGGGGAGAGTGTGAGGGGGGAGTGTTTGAGGGGGGAGTGTGTGAGGTGGGAGTGTGTGAGGGGGAGAGTGTGAGGGGGGAGTGTGTGAGTGGGGAGTGTGTGAGGTGGAGAGTGTGAGGGGGGAATGTGTGAGGGGGGAGTGTGTGAGGGGGGGAGTGTGTGAGGGGGCGAGAGTGTGAGGGGGGAGTGTGTGAGGGGGGAGTGTGTGAGGTGGGAGTGTGTGTGAGGGGGAGAGTGTGAGGGGGGAGTGTGTGAGGGGGGAGTGTGTGAGGTGGAGAGTGTGAGGGGGGAATGTGTGAGGGGGGAGTTTGTGAGGGGGGCTAGTGTGAGGGGGGAGTGTGTGAGGGTGCAGTGTGTGAGGGTGCAGTGTGTGAGGGGGGAGTGTGTGAGGGGGGAGAGTGTGAGGGGGGAGAGTGTGAGGGGGGAGTGTGTGAGGGGGCAGTGTGTGAGGGGGGAGTGTGTGAGGGTGCAGTGTGTGAGGGGGGAGTGTGTGATGGGGGAGAGTGTGAGGGGGGAGTGTGTGAGGGGGGAGTGTGTGAGGGGGAAGTGTGTGAGGGGGGAGTGTGTGAGGGTGCAGTGTGTGAGGGGGCAGTGTGTGAGGGGGGAGTGTGTGAGGGGGGAGTGTGTGAGGGGGAGAGTGTGAGGGGGGAGTGTGTGAGGGGGCAGTGTGTGAGGGGGCAGTGTGTGAGGGGGGAGTGTGTGAGGGGGGAGTGTGTGAGGTGGGAGTGTGTGAGGTGGGAGTGTGTGAGGGGGCAGTGTGTGAGGGGGGAGTGTGTGAGGTGGGAGTGTGTGAGGGTGCAGTGTGTGAGGGGGGAGTGTGTGAGGGTGCAGTGTGTGAGGGGGGAGTGTGTGAGGGGGAATGTGTGAGGGGGAGAGTGTGAGGGGGAGTGTGTGAGGGGGCAGTGTGTGAGGGGGGAGTGGGTGAGGGGGGAGTGTGTGAGGGGGGAGAGTGTGAGGGGGAGTGTGTGAGGGGGGAGTGTGTGAGGGGGGAGAGTGTGAGGGGTCAGTGTGTGAGGGGGGAGTGTGTGAGGGGGCAGTGTGTGAGGGGGAGTGTGTGAGGGGGCAGTGTGTGAGGGGGGAGTGTGTGAGGGGGGAGTGTGTGAGGGGGGAGAGTGTGAGGGGTCAGTGTGTGAGGGGTCAGTGTGTGAGGGGGGAGTGTGTGAGGGGGAGAGTGTGAGGGGGGAGTGTGTGAGGGGGCAGTGTGTGAGGGGGGAGTGTGTGAGGGGGGAGTGTGTGAGGGGGAGTGTGTGAGGGGGAGTGTGTGAGGGGGGAGTGTGTGAGGGGGAGAGTGTGAGGGGGAGTGTGTGAGGGGGGAGTGTGAGAGGGGGGAGTGTGTGAGGGGGGAGTGTGTGAGGGGGAGAGTGTGAGGGGGTGTGTGTGAGGGGGGAGTGTGTGAGGGGGGAGTGTGTGAGGGGGAGAGTGTGAGGGGGAGTGTGTGAGGGGGGAGTGTGTGAGGGGGGGAGTGTGTGAGGGGGGAGTGTGTGAGGGGGGAGAGTGTGAAGGGGGCAGTGTGTGAGGGGGCAGTGTGTGAGGGGGGAGTGTGTGAGGGGGGAGAGTGTGAAGGGGGAGTGTGTGAGGGGGGAGTGTGTGAGGGGGGAGTGTGTGAGGGGGCAGTGTGTGAGGGGGCAGTGTGTGAGGGGGGAGTGTGTGAGGGGGGAGAGTGTGAAGGGGGAGTGTGTGAGGGGGGAGTGTGTGAGGGGGAGTGTGTGAGGGGGCAGTGTGTGAGGGGGGAGTGTGTGAGGGGGGAGTGTGTGTGGGGGTCTATGGAGATGGGGATGAACTGGAGACTGGGATCTGGTCTCAGTCACAATCCAGCCAGCATTGGAAAGCGGTCAGATACGGGGCCTGCATTCCTCACACCCCACATCAAAATAAACCACCCCGATCACAGATCCTAATGCTTGGTGATGGAAGCTGAGTAATTCCTCCGATATCACAGCACCTCTGACATTCAGCGGGCTGCACCTCCCCATCACTAGGACAGGGGATCGAATCTGTCTCCAGAGCATTGAAGCCGTAAACCAGGCACATGACATGCAGCTGTTCCAGAGGAGGTTTCCCCATCACTTTCCCAAAGGCACAAAGGGCTGCATAATAAATCGGGACCTTGCGAAAGCTCACATCTCATGGAAGAAATGAAAAAACACAACACTCAGAGTGCGGTAGTGAGGGAGTGCTGCACTGTCAGAGGGTCATTACTGAGGGAGAGCCGCACTGTCAGAGGGTCATTACTGAGGGAGAGCCGCACTGTCAGAGGGTCAGTACTGAGGGAGAGCCGCACTGTCAGAGGGTCAGTACTGAGGGAGAGCCGCACTGTCAGAGGGTCAGTACTGAGGGAGTGCTGCACTGTCAGAGGGACAGTACTGAGGGAGTGCTACACTGTCAGACGGTCAATACTGAGGGAGCGCTGTACTGTCGGAGGGTCAGTACGGAGGGAGTGCTGCACTGTCAGAGGGTCAGTACTGAGGGAGTGCTGCACTGTCAGAGGGTCAGTACTGAGGGAGTGCTACACTGTCAGAGGGTCAGTACTGAGGGAGTGCTGCACTGTCAGAGGGTCAGTACTGAGGGAGCGCTGCACTGTCAGAGGGTCAGTACTGAGGGAGTGCTGCACAGTCAGAGTGTCAGTACTGAGGGAGTGCTGCACTGTCAGAGGGTCAGTACTGAGGGAGCGCTGCACTGTTAGAGGGTCAGTACTGAGGGAGTGCTGCACTGTTAGAGGGTCAGTACTGAGGGAGTGCTGCACTGTCAGAGGGACAGTACTGAGGTAGTGCTGCACTGTCAGAGGGTCAGTAGTGAGGGAGTGCTGCACTGTCAGAGGGTCAGTACTGACGGAGTGCCGCACTGTCACAGGGTCAGTACTGAGGGAGTGCCGCGCTATCAGAGGGTCAGTACTGAGGGAGTGCTGCACTGTCGAAGGGTCAGTACTGAGGGAGTGCTGCACTGTCGGAGGGTCAGGACTGAGGGAGCGCTGCACTGTCGGAGGGTCAGTACTGAGGGGATGCTGCACTGTCAGAGGGTCAGTACTGAGGGAGTGCTGCACTGTCAGAGGGTCAGTACTGAGGGAATGCTGCACTGTAAGAGGGTCAGTACTGAGGGAGCGCTGCACTGTTAGAGGGTCAGTACTGAAGGAGCGCTGCCCTGTCAGAGGCTCAGTACTGAGGGAGTGCTGCACTGTCAGAGGGTCAGTACTGAAGGAGTGCTGCACTGTCGGAGGGTCATTATTGAGGGAGTGCTGCACTGTCACATGGTCAGTACTGAGGGAGTGCTGCACTGTCGGAGGGTCAGTACTGAGGGAGTGCTGCACTGTCGGAGGGTCATTATTGAGGGAGTGCTGCACTGTCACATGGTCAATACTGAGGGAGTGCTGCACTGTCGGAGGGTCAGTACTGAGGGAGCGCTGCACTGTCAGAGGGTCAGTACTGAGGGAGTGCTGCACTGTCGAAGGGTCAGTACTGAGGGAGTGCTGCACTGTCAGATGGTCAGTACTGAGGGAGTGCTGCACTGTCAGAGGGTCAGTACTGAGGGAGTGCTGCACTGTCGCAGCGGCAGTACTGAGGGAGCTCTGGACTGTCGGAGGGTCAGTACTGAGGGAGTGCTGCACTGCCGGAGGGTCAGTACTGAGGGAGCGCTGCACTGTCAGAGGGTCAGTACTGAGGGAGTGCTGCACTGTCAGAGGGTTATTACTGAGGGAGCCCTGCACTGTCAGAGGGTCAGTACTGAGGGAGTGCTGCACTGTCAGAGGGTCAGTACTGAGGGAGTGCTGCACTGTCAGAGGGTCAGTACTGAGGGAGTGCCGCACTGTCACAGGGTCAGTACTGAGGGAGTGCCGCATGGTCAGAGGGTCAGTACTGAGGGAGTGCTGCACTGTCAGAGGGTCAGTACTGAGGGAATGCTGCACTGTAAGAGGGTCAGTACTGAGGGAGCGCTGCACTGTTAGAGGGTCAGTACTGAAGGAGCGCTGCCCTGTCAGAGGCTCAGTACTGAGGGAGTGCTGCACTGTCAGAGGGTCAGTACTGAAGGAGTGCTGCACTGTCGGAGGGTCATTATTGAGGGAGTGCTGCACTGTCACATGGTCAGTACTGAGGGAGTGCTGCACTGTCGGAGGGTCAGTACTGAGGGAGTGCTGCACTGTCGGAGGGTCATTATTGAGGGAGTGCTGCACTGTCACATGGTCAATACTGAGGGAGTGCTGCACTGTCGGAGGGTCAGTACTGAGGGAGTGCTGCACTGTCAGAGGGTCAGTACTGAGGGAGTGCTGCACTGTCGCAGCGGCAGTACTGAGGGAGCTCTGGACTGTCGGAGGGTCAGTACTGAGGGAGTGCTGCACTGCCGGAGGGTCAGTACTGAGGGAGCGCTGCACTGTCGGAGGGTCAGTACTGAGGGAGTGCTGCACTGTCAGAGGGTTATTACTGAGGGAGCCCTGCACTGTCAGAGGGTCAGTACTGAGGGAGTGCTGCACTGTCAGAGGGTCAGTACTGAGGGAGTGCTGCACTGTCAGAGGGTCAGTACTGAGGGAGTGCCGCACTGTCACAGGGTCAGTACTGAGGGAGTGCCGCATGGTCAGAGGGTCAGTACTGAGGGAGTGCTGCACTGTCAGAGGGTCAGTACTGAGGGGATGCTGCACTGTCAGAGGGTCAGTACTGAGGGGATGCTGCACTGTCAGAGGGTCAGTACTGAGGAAGTGCTGCACTGTCGGAGGGTCATTACTGAGGGAGTGCCGCACGGTCAGAGGGTCAGTACTGAGGGAGCGCTGCACTGTCAGAGAGTCAGTACTGAGGGAGCGCTGCACTGTCAGAGAGTCAGTATTGAGGGAGTGCTGCACTGTCAGAGGGTCAGTACTGAGGGAGTGCTGCACTGTCAGAGGGTCAGTACTGAGGGAGTGCTGCACTGTCAGAGGGTCAGTACTGAGTGAGTGCTGTACTGTCAGAGGGTCAGTACTGAGGGAGTGCTGCACTGTCAGAGGGTCAGTACTGAGGAAGTGCTGCACTGTCAGAGGGTCAGTACTGAAGGAGTGCTGCACTGTCACATGGTCAGTACGGAGGGAGTGCTGCACTGTTTGAGTGTCAGTACTGCGGGAGCGCTGGACTGTCGGAGGGTCAGTACTGAGGGATTGCGGCACTGCCGGAGGGTCCGTACTGAGGGAGCGCTGCACTGTCGGAGGGTCAGTACTGAGGGAGTGCTGCACTGTCAGAGGGTCATTACTGAGGGAGCCCTGTACTGTCAGAGGGTTAGTACTGAGGGAGTGCAGCACTGTCAGAGTGTCATTACTGAGGGAGCGCTGCACTGTCAGAGGGTCAGTACTGAGGGGATGCTGCACTGTCAGAGGGTCAGTACTGAGGGGATGATGTACTGTCAGAGGGTCAGTACTGAGGGACTGCCGCACTGTCACAGGGTCAGTACTGAGGGAGTGCCGCACTATCAGAGGGTCAGTACTGAGGGAGTGCCGCTCTGTCGAAGGGTCAGTGCTGAGGGAGTGCTGCACTCTCAGATGGTCAGTACTGAGGGAGTGCCGCACGGTCAGAGGGTCAGTACTGAGGGAGTGCTGCACTGTCGGAAGGTCAGTACTGAGGGAGTGCTGCACTGTCAGAAGTTCAGTACTGAGGGAGAGCTGCACTTTTAGAGGGTCAGTACTGAGGGAGTGCTGCACTGTTAGAGGGTCAGTGCTGAGGGAGTGCTGCACTGTCAGAGGGTCAGTACTGAGGGAGTGCTGCAATGTCAGATGGTCAAAACTGAGGGAGTGCTGCACTGTCAGAGGGTCAGTACTGAGGGAGTGCTGCACTGTTAGGGGGTCAGTACTGAGGGAGTGCTGCACTGTCAGAGGGTCAGTACTGAGGGACTGCTGCACTGTCAGAGCGTCAATATTGAGGGAGTGCTGCACTGTTAGAGGGTCAGTACTGAGTGAGTGCTGCATTGTCGGAGGGTCAGTACTGAGGGAGTGCTGCAATGTCAGAGTGTCAGTACTGAGGGAGTGCTGCACTGTCACATGGTCAGTACTGAGGGGGGTGCCGCACTGTCAGAGGGTCAGTACGGAGGGAGTGCTGCACTGTCACATGGTCAGTACTGAGGGAGCGCTGCACTGTCAGAGGGTCAGTACTGAGGGAGTGCTGCACTGTTAGAGGGTCAGTACTGAGGGAGTGCTGCACTGTCAGAGAGTCAGTACTGAGGGAGTGCTGCACTGTCATAGGGTCAGTACTGAGGGAGTGCTTCACTTTTAGAGGGTCAGTACTGAGGGAGTACTGCACTGTCAGAGGGTCAGTACTGAGGGAGTACTGCACTGTCAGAGGGTCAGTACTGAGGGAGTACTGCACTGTCAGAGGGTCAGTACTGAGGGAGTACTGCACTGTCAGAGGGTCAGTACTGAGGGAGTGATGCACTGTTAGAGGGTCAGTACTGAGGGAGTGCTGCACTGTCGGAGGGTCAGTACTGAGGGAGTGCTGCACTGTCAGAGAGTCAGTACTGAGGGAGGGCTGCACTGTTAGAGAGTCAGTACTGAGGGAGTGCTGCACTGTCAGTGGGTCAGTACTGAGGGAGTGCTGCACTGTCAGAGGGTCAGTACTGAGGGAGTGCTCCACTGTCAGAGGGTCAGTACTGAGGAAGTTCTGCACTGTCGGAGGGTCATTACTGAAGTAGTGCTGCACTGGCACATAGTCAGTACTGAGGGAGTGCTGCACTGTCGGAGGGGCTGTACTGAGGGAGTGCTGCACTGCTGGAGGGTCAGTACTGAGGGAGCGCTGCACTGTCGGAGGGTCAGTACTAAGGAGTGCTGCAATGTCAGAGGGTCATTACTGAGGGAGCCCTGCACTGTCAGAGGGTTAGTACTGAGGTAGTGCAGCACTGTCAGAGTGTCATTACTGAGGGAGCCCTGCACTGTCAGAGGGTCAGTACTGAGGAAGTGCCACACTGTCAGAGGGTCAGTACTGAGGGAGTGCCGCACTGTCACAGGGTCAGTACTGAGGGAGTGCCGCACTATCAGAGGGTCAGTACTGAGGGAGTGCCGCTCTGTCGGAGGGTCAGTGCTGAGGGAGTGCCGCACGGTCAGAGGGTCAGTACTGAGGGAGTGCTGCACTGTCAGAGGGTCAGTACTGAAGAAGCGCTGCACTGTCAGAGGGTCAGTACTGAGGGAGCGCTGCACTGTTAGAGGGTCGGTACTGAGGGAGCGCTGCACTGTTAGAGGGTCAGTACTGAGGAAGTGCAGCACTTTCAGAGGGTCATTGCTGAGGGAGTGCCGCACTGTTACAGGGTGAGTACTGAGGGAGTGCTGCACGGTCAGACGGTCAGTACTGAGGGGATGCTGTACTGTCAGAGGGTCAGTACTGAGGGGATGCTGCACTGTCAGAGGGTCAGTACTGAGGGAGTGCTGCACTGTCAGAGGGTCAGTACTGAGAGAGTGCTGCACTGTCACATGGTCAGTACTGAGGGAGCACTGTACTGTCACATGGTCAGTACTGAGGGTGCACTGTACTGTCTGAGGGTCAGTACTGAGGGAGTGCTCCACTGTCAGAGAGTCAGTACTGAGGGAGTGCTGCACTGTCAGAGGGTCAGTACTGAAGGAGTGCTGCACTGTCAGAGGGTCAGTACTGAGGGAGCGCTGCACTGTCAGAGGGTCAGTACTGAGGGAGTGCTGCACTGTCAGAGGGTCAGTACTGAGGGAGTGCTGCACTGTCGGAGTGTCAATACTGAGGGAGCGCTGGACTGTCGGAGGGTCAGTACTGAGGGAGTGCTGCACTGCCGGAGGGTCAGTACTGAGGGAGCGCTGCACTGTTGGAGGGTCAGTACTGAGGGAGTGCTGCACTGTCAGAGGGTCATTGCTGAGGGAGCTCTGCACTGTCAGAGGGTTAGTACTGAGGGAGTGCAGCACTGTCAGAGTGTCATTACTGAGCGAGCCCTGCACTGTCAGAGGGTTAGTACTGAGGGAGTGCTGCACTGTCAGAGGGTCAGTACTGAGGAAGCGCTGCACTGTCAGAGGGTCAGTACTGAGGGAGTGCTGCACTGTCAGAGGGTCAGTACTGAGGGAGTGCTGCAGTGTCAGAGGGTCTGTACTGAGCGAATGCTGCACTGTTAAATGGTCAGTACTGAGGGAGTGCTGCACTGTCAGAGGGTCAGTACTGAGGGAGTGCTGCACTGTCAGAGGGTCAGTTCTGAGGGAGTGCTGCACTGTCAGAGGGTCTGTACTGAGGGAGTGCTGCACTGTCAGAGGGTCTGTACTGAGGGAGTGCTGCACTGTCAGAGGGTCTGTACTGAGGGAGTGCTGCACTGTCAGAGGGTCTGTACTGAGCGAATGCTGCACTGTTAAATGGTCAGTACTGAGGGAGTGCTGCACTGTCAGAGGGTCAGTACTGAGGGAGTGCTGCACTGTCAGAGGGTCAGTTCTGAGGGAGTGCTGCACTGTCAGAGGGTCTGTACTGAGGGAGTGCTGCACTGTCAGAGGGTCTGTACTGAGGGAGTGCTGCACTGTCAGAGGGTCAGTACTGAGGGATTGCTGCATTGGCTGTTTTTTAATTCATATTCATTCACAGGATGTTGGCTTCATTGGCTGGGCCCAGCATTTATTGCCCATCCCTAATTGCCCCTTGAGAAGGTGGGGGTGAGCTGCCTTCTTGAGCCGCTGCAGTCCATGTGGTGTAGGTACACCCACAGTGCTGTTAGGGAGGGAGTTCCAGGATTTTGACCCAGCGACAGTGAAGGAACAGTGATATATTTCCAAGTCAGGATGATGAGTGACTTGGAGGGGAACTTCCAGGTGGTGGTGTTCCCATGTGTCTGCTGTCCTTGTCCTTCTAGATGGTAGTGGTCGTGGGTTTGGAAGGTGCTGTCTAAGGAGCCTTGGTGAATTCCTGCAGTGCATCTTGTAGATGGTACACACACTGCTGCTACTGTGTGTCGGTGGTGGAGGGAGTGAATGTTTGTGGATGGGGTGACAATCAAGCGGGGCTGCTTTGTCCTGGATGGTGTCGAGCTTCTTGAGTGTTGTGGGAGCTGCACTCATCCAGGCAAGTGGGGAGTATTCCACCACACTCCTGACTTGTGCCTTGTAGATGGTGGACAGGCTTTGGGGGGTCAGGAGGTGAGTTACTCACCACAGGATTCCCAGCCTCTGACCTGCTCTTGTAGCCACAGTATTTATATGGCTCGTCCAGTTCAGTTTCTGGTCAATGGTAACCCCCAGGATGTTGATAGTGGGTGATTCAGTGATGGTAATGCCATTGAATGTCAAAGGATGATGGTTAGATTCTCTCTTGTTGGAGATGGTCATTGCCTGGCCCTTGTGTGGTGTGAGTGTTATTTGCCACTTGTCAGCCCAAGCCTGGATATTGTCCAGGTCTTGCTGCATTTGGACATGGACTGCTTCAGTATCTGAGGAGTTGCGAATGGTGTTGAACATTGTGCAATCATCAGCGAACATCCCCACTTCTGACCTTATGATGGAAGGAAGGTCATTGATGAAGCAGCTGAAGATGGTTGGGCCGAGGACACTATCCTGAGGAACTCCTGCAGTGATGTCCTGGAGCTGAGATGACTGACCTCCAACACCCACAACCATCTTCCTTTGTGCTAGGTATGACTCCAACCAGCAGAGAGTTTCCCCCTGATCCCCATTGACTCCAGTTTTGCTAGGGCTCCTTGATGTCACACTCGGTCAAATGCTGCCTTGATGTCAAAGGCAGTCACTCTCACCTCATCTCGGGTGTTCAGCTCTTTTGTCCATGTTTGAACCAAGGCTCAACAAAGAATAAAGAAAAGTACACCACAGGAACAGGCCCTTCGGCGCTCCAAGCCTGCACCAATCATATTGCCCGTCAACTAAAACATTTTGCACTTCCGGGGTCCGTATCCCTCTATTCCCATCCTATTCATGTATTTGTCAAGCTGCCTCTTAAACACCACTATCGTACCTGCTTCCACCACCTCCTCTGGCAGCGCATTCCAGACACTCACTACCCTCTGTGTAAAATACTTGCCCCACACATCTCCTCTATAGTTTTCTCCTCTCACCTTAAATCTATGTCCCCTAGTAATTGACTCTTCCACCCTGGGGAAAAGCTTCTGACTATCTACTCTGTCCAGGCCACTCATAATTTTGTAAACTTCTATCAAGTCGCCCCTCAATCTCCATCGCTCTAGTGAGAACAATCCGAGTTTCTCCAACTTCTCCTCATAGCTAATAACCTCCAGACCAGGCAGCATCCTGGTAAACCTCCTCTGCACCCTCTCCAACGCCTCCATATCCTTCTGGTAATGTGGTGACCAGAATTGCACGCAATATTCCAACTGTGGCCCAACCAAGGTTCTATACAGCTGCAGCATGACTTCCCAGCTTTTATACGCAATACCCCTGCCAATGAAGGCAAGCATGCCACATGCCTTCCTGACTACCTTATCCACCTGCGCTGCCACTTTCAGTGACCTGTGGACCTGTACACCCAGATCCCTCTGCCCGTCGATGCACTTAAGGGTTCTGCCATTTACTGTATAATTCCTGTCTGTATTAGACCTTCCAAAATGCATTACCTCACATTTGTCCAGATTAAACTCCATCTGCCATTTATCCGCCCAAGTCTCCAACTGATCTATATCCCGTTGTATCCTTTGACAATCCTCTTCACTATCTGCAACTCCTCCAACCTTCGTGTCGTCTGCAAACTTACTAATTAGCCCAGTTACATTTTCCTCCAAATCATTTACGTATACTACAAACAGCAAAGGTCCCAGCACTGATCCCTGTGGAACTCCACTAGTCACAGCTCTCCATTCAGAAAAGCACCCTTCCACTGCTACCCTGTCTTCTATGACCAAGCCAATTCTGTATCCATCTTGCCAGCTCACCTCTGATCCCGTGCGATTTTACCTTCTGTACCAGTCTGCCACGAGGGAACTTGTCAAAGGCCTTACTGAAATCCATGTATATAACATCCACTGCCCTTCCATCGTCGATCATCTTTGTCACTTCCTCGAAAAACTCGATCAAGTTAGTGAGACACGACCTCCCCTTCAAAAACCATGCTGCCTCTCACTAATACGCCCATTTGCTTCCAAATGGTAGTAAATCCTGTCACAAAGAATCTTCTCCAATAATTTCTCTACCACTGACGTAAGGCTCACCAGCCTGTAATTTCCTGGATTATCCCTGCTACCCTTCTTAAACAATGGAACAACATTGGTCATTCTCCAGTCCTCTGGGACCTCACTCGCAGCCAGTGAGGATACAAAGATTTCTGTCAAGGCCCCAGCAATCTCCTCCCTTGTAATGAGGTCAGGAGCTGAGTGGCCCTGGCGGAACACAAACTGGGCGTCAGTGAGCAGGTTTTTGCTAAGCAAATGCCGCTTGATAGCACTGTTGATGACCCCTTCCATTACTTTACTGATGATCGAGAGTAGACTGAAGGGGCGGTAATTGGCCAGGTTGGATTTGTCCTGCTTTTTGTGTACAGGACATACCTGGGCAATTTTCCACACAGCCGGGTAGATGCCAGTGTTGTAGCTGTACTGGAACAGCTTGGCTAGGGGCACGGCAAGTTCTGGACCACAAGTCTTCAGTATTATTGCTGGAATATTGTCAGGGCCCATAGCCTTTGCAGTATCCAGTGCCTTCAGCCGTTCCTTGATATCACGTGGAGTGAATCGAATTGGCTGAAGACTGGCATCTGTGATGCTGGGAACCTCTGGAGGAGGCTGAGATGGATCATCCGCTCGGCACTTCTGGTTGAAGATTGTAGCAAATGCTTCAGCTTTATCTGTTGCACTGATGTGCTGGGCTCCTCCATCATTGAGGTTGGGGATATTTGTGGAGCCTCCTCCTCCAGTGAATTGTTTAATTGTCTATCACCATTCACGAGTGGATGTGGCAGGACTGCAGAGCTCAGATCTGATCCGTTGGTTGCGGGATCGCTTAGCTCTGTCTATCACTTGCTGCTTATGCTGTTTGGCACGCAAGTAGTCCTGTGTTATAGCTTCACCAGGTTGACACCTCATTTTTAGGTATGCCTGGTGCTGCTCCTGGCATGCCCTCCTGCTCTCTTCATTGAACCAGGGCTGATCCCCTGGCTTGATGGTAATGGTAGAGAGGGGGATATGCTGGGCCATGAGGTTACAGATTGTGTTCGAGTACAATTCTGCTGCTGCTGATGGCCCACAGCACCTCATGGATGCCCAGTCTCGAGCTGCTAGATCTGTTTGAAATCTATCCCGTTTAGCACAGCAGTAATGCCACACATCACGATGGAGGGTATCCTCAGTGTGAAGGTGGGACTTTGTCTCCACAATGACTGTGCGGTGGTCACACCTACCGATACTGTCATGGACAGATGCATCCGCGGCAGGCAGGTTGGTGAGGATGAGGTCAAGTATGTTTTTCCCTCTTGTTAGTTCCCTCACCACCTGCTGCAGACCCAGTCTAGCAGCTATGTCCTTTAGGACTCGGCCAGCTCAGTCAGTAGTGGTGCTACCGATCCACTCTTGGCGATGGACATTGAAGTCCCCACCCAGAGTACATTCTGCACCCTTGTCACCCTCAGTGCTTCCTCCAAGTGATGTTCAACATGCAGGAGGCACTGATTCATCAGCTGAGGGAGGGCGGTATGAGGTAATCAGCAGGAGGTTTCCTTGCCCAGGTTTGACCTGATGCCATGAGACATGTTGAGGACTCCCAGGCAGCTCCCTCCCGACTGTATACCGCTGTGCCGCCCGCTCTGCTGGGCCTGCCCTGCCGGTGGGACAGGACATACCCAGGGATGTGGTGATGGTGGAGTCTGGGACATTATCTGTAAGGTATGATTCCGTGAGGATGTCTATGTCAGGCTGTTGCTTGACTAGTCTGTGAGACAGCTCTCCCAATTTTGGTACTTGCCTCCAGATGTTAGTAAGGAGGACTTTGCAGGGTTGACAGGACTGAGTTTGCTGTTGTTGTTTCTGGTGCCTCGGTTGATTCTGGGGGGGTCCATCCGGTTTCATTCCTTTTTTTGAGACTTTGTAGCAGTTTGTTACAACTGAGTGGTTTGCTCAGCTATTTCCGAGGGCATTTAAAAGTGGGTCTGGAGTCACATGTAGGCCAGTCCGGGTAAGGAAGACATACTTCCTTCCCTAAATGACATTAGTGAACCAGATTGGTTTTTATGACAATCAACAATGGTTTCATGGTCATCATTAGACTTTTAATTCCAGGTATTTATTGAAATCAAATTCCACCGTCTGCCATAGTGGGATTCGAAGCCTGGTCCCCAGAGCATTACCCTGGGTCTCTGGATTACCAGTCCAGTGGCAATACCGCTACGCCACTGACACCCCCACCCCCAAAAGCTTATCTGAGGGTCAGTACTGAGGGAGCACCACAGTGTCCAAGGGCCTGGCTTTCAGTTCACATCTAAAACCGAGGCCCACCTGCTGTCTCTGTGGGGGGCGTAAACAACATCCCACGGTCACTAGTGCAGAGCTGAGGAGTTCTCGCAAGTGTCCTGCGGCCGAGAGCTATCTCACATTTACCATCGCTAAGAAATATGTCACTCTGGAGCAGAGGAGGGGATGTCAGGCCAGTGGTTGAGCTTGCTGCTTTCGGGAGCTTGCTGGTAGGCTAACGTGGACCCCACAGGACAGGACAATGCTGGTAGCATAGACAGAGAAAGGAACTAGACATGAACGTTTCTTTCCTCCCTGCTACCTCCATAGATCATCGAGCAGAGTTACAACGAGACATGGATGCGGAGACAGACAGGAGAGGAACAGCGTCAGCCCATTGACCAAGCCACGCTAACCACCCTCTGGTCGCTCTCCGTCGCTATATTCTCCATTGGAGGGATGTTGTCCTCATTCCTGTTGGGCACACTTGCTGAATGGCTGGGCAGGTAAGGCTGGGGTGGCAGGGTGGAGAACGCGGAGGGGATGAGAGGGACAAACAACACCAAAGATGACTGATCGAGCTCGGTCCCCCACCCACCAAAAGTGTTGGCTAGTCTGGGAGGGGGACAGGATTGCCAATCCATTCACACAACACTTGGCCGCAGCATCTCCAGCTTTCATCTTTAGGGATAGCAAGAGGAGGCATGAGTCTGAGACTAGCCAAGACCCCAAGCTTCATCCTTAAGCATAGGCAGACATGCAACACTAAACTCAGGGAGATCTGTACTAAACACCCAACACTAAACTCAGGGAGATCTGTACTAAACACCCAACACTAAACTCAGGGAGCTCTGTACTAAACACCCAACACTAAACTCAGGGAGCTCTGTACTAAACACCCAACACTAAACTCAGGGAGCTCTGTACTAAACACCCAACACTAAACTCAGGGAGATCTGTACTAAACACCCAACACTAAACTCAGGGAGCTCTGTACTAAACACCCAACACTAAACTCAGGGAGATCTGTACTAAACACCCAACACTAAACTCAGGGAGATCTGTACTAAACACCCAACACTAAACTCAGGGAGATCTGTACTAAACACCCAACACTAAACTCAGGGAGCTCTGTACTAAACACCCAACACTAAACTCAGGGAGATCTGTACTAAACACCCAACACTAAACTCAGGGAGATCTGTACTAAACACCCAACACTAAACTCAGGGAGATCTGTACTAAACACCCAACACTAAACTCAGGGAGCTCTGTACTAAACACCCAACACTAAACTCAGGGAGATCTGTACTAAACACCCAACACTAAACTCAGGGAGCTCTGTACTAAACACCCAACACTAAACTCAGGGAGATCTGTACTAAACACCCAACACTAAACTCAGGGAGCTCTGTACTAAACACCCAACACTAAACTCAGGGAGATCTGTACTAAACACCCAACACTAAACTCAGGGAGCTCTGTACTAAACACCCAACACTAAACTCAGGGAGCTCTGTACTAAACACCCAACACTAAACTCAGGGAGATCTGTACTAAACACCCAACACTAAACTCAGGGAGATCTGTACTAAACACCCAACACTAAACTCAGGGAGATCTGTACTAAACACCCAACACTAAACTCAGGGAGATCTGTACTAAACACCCAGCACTAAACTCAGGGAGCTCTGTACTAAACACCCAACACTAAACTCAGGGAGATCTGTACTAAACACCCAACACTAAACTCAGGGAGCTCTGTACTAAACACCCAACACTAAACTCAGGGAGCTCTGTACTAAACACCCAACACTAAACTCAGGGAGATCTGTACTAAACACCCAACACTAAACTCAGGGAGATCTGTACTAAACACCCAACACTAAACTCAGGGAGATCTGTACTAAACACCCAACACTAAACTCAGGGAGCTCTGTACTAAACACCCAGCACTAAACTCAGGGAGCTCTGTACTAAACAGCCAACACTAAACTCAGGGAGCTCTGTACTAAACACCCAACACTAAACTCAGGGAGATCTGTACTAAACACCCAACACTAAACTCAGGGAGCTCTGTACTAAACACCCAACACTAAACTCAGGGAGATCTGTACTAAACACCCAACACTAAACTCAGGGAGATCTGTACTAAACACCCAACACTAAACTCAGGGAGATCTGTACTAAACACCCAGCACTAAACTCAGGGAGCTCTGTACTAAACACCCAACACTAAACTCAGGGAGCTCTGTACTAAACACCCAACACTAAACTCAGGGAGCTCTGTACTAAACACCCAACACTAAACTCAGGGAGATCTGTACTAAACACCCAACACTAAACTCAGGGAGATCTGTACTAAACACCCAACACTAAACTCAGGGAGATCTGTACTAAACACCCAGCACTAAACTCAGGGAGCTCTGTACTAAACACCCAACACTAAACTTAGGGAGCTCTGTACTAAACACCCAACACTAAACTCAGGGAGCTCTGTACTAAACACCCAACACTAAACTCAGGGAGCTCTGTACTAAACACCCAACACTAAACTCAGGGAGCTCTGTACTAAACACCCAACACTAAACTCAGGGAGATCTGTACTAAACACCCAACACTAAACTCAGGGAGATCTGTACTAAACACCCAACAGTAAATTCAGGGAGATCTGTACTAAACACCCAACACTAAACTCAGGGAGATCTGTACTAAATACCCAACACTAAACTCAGGGAGCTCTGTACTAAACACCCAACACTAAACTCAGGGAGATCTGTACTAAACTCCCAACACTAAACTCAGGGAGATCTGTACTAAACACCCAACACTAAACTCAGGGAGATCTGTACTAAACACCCAACACTAAACTCAGGGAGATCTGTACTAAACACCCAACACTAAACTCAGGGAGATCTGTACTAAACACCCAACACTAAACTCAGGGAGCTCTGTACTAAACACCCAACACTAAACTCAGGGAGATCTGTACTAAACACCCAACACTAAACTCAGGGAGCTCTGTACTAAACACCCAACACTAAACTCAGGGAGCTCTGTACTAAACACCCAACACTAAACTCAGTGAGCTCTATACTAAACACCCAACACTAAACTCAGGGAGATCTGTACTAAACACCCAACACTAAACTCAGGGAGATCTGTACTAAACACCCAACACTAAACTCAGGGAGCTCTGTACTAAACACCCAACACTAAACTCAGGGAGCTCTGTACTAAACACCCAACACTAAACTCAGGGAGCTCTGTACTAAACACCCAACACTAAACTCAGGGAGCTCTGTACTAAACACCCAACACTAAACTCAGGGAGCTCTGTACTAAACACCCAACACTAAACTTAGGGAGATCTGTACTAAACACCCAACACTAAACTCAGGGAGATCTGTACTAAACACCCAACACTAAACTCAGGGAGCTCTGTACTAAACACCCAACACTAAACTCAGGGAGATCTGTACTAAACACCCAACACTAAACTCAGGGAGATCTGTACTAAACACCCAACACTAAACTCAGGGAGATCTGTACTAAACACCCAACACTAAACTCAGGGAGCTCTGTACTAAACACCCAACACTAAACTCAGGGAGCTCTGTACTAAACACCCAACACTAAACTCAGGGAGCTCTGTACTAAACACCCAACACTAAACTTAGGGAGATCTGTACTAAACACCCAACACTAAACTCAGGGAGATCTGTACTAAACACCCAACACTAAACTCAGGGAGCTCTGTACTAAACACCCAACACTAAACTGAGGGAGATCTGTACTAAACACCCAACACTAAACTCAGGGAGATCTGTACTAAACACCCAACACTAAACTCAGGGAGATCTGTACTAAACACCCAACACTAAACTCAGGGAGCTCTGTACTAAACACCCAACACTAACTCAGGGAGATCTGTGCTAAACACCCAACACTAAACTCAGGGAGCTCTGTACTAAACACCCAACACTAAACTCAGGGAGCTCTGTACTAAACACCCAACACTAAACTCAGGGAGATCTGTACTAAACACCCAACACTAAACTCAGGGAGATCTGTACTAAACACCCAACACTAAACTCAGGGAGCTCTGTACTAAACACCCAACACTAAACTCAGGGAGCTCTGTACTAAACACCCAACACTAAACTCAGGGAGATCTGTACTAAACTCCCAACACTAAACTCAGGGAGATCTGTACTAAACACCCAACACTAAACTCAGGGAGCTCTGTACTAAACACCCAACACTAAACTCAGGGAGATCTGTACTAAACACCCAACACTAAACTCAGGGAGCTCTGTACTAAACACCCAACACTAAACTCAGGGAGCTCTGTACTAAACACCCAACACTAAACTCAGGGAGCTCTGTACTAAACACCCAACACTAAACTCAGGGAGATCTGTACTAAACTCCCAACATTAAACTCAGGGAGATCTGTACTAAACACCCAACACTAAACTCAGGGAGCTCTGTACTAAACACCCAACACTAAACTCAGGGAGATCTGTACTAAACACCCAACACTAAACTCAGGGAGATCTGTACTAAACACCCAACACTAAACTTAGGGAGATCTGTACTAAACACCCAACACTAAACTCAGGGAGATCTGTACTAAACACCCAACACTAAACTCAGGGAGATCTGTACTAAATACCCAACACTAAACTCAGGGAGCTCTGTACTAAACACCCAACACTAAACTCAGGGAGATCTGTACTAAACACCCAACACTAAACTCAGTGAGCTCTGTACTAAACACCCAACACTAAACTCAGGGAGATCTGTACTAAACACCCAACACTAAACTCAGGGAGCTCTGTACTAAACACCCAACACTAAACTTAGGGAGATCTGTACTAAACACCCAACACTAAACTCAGGGAGATCTGTACTAAACACCCAACACTAAACTCAGGGAGATCTGTACTAAACACCCAACACTAAACTCAGGGAGCTCTGTACTAAACACCCAACACTAAACTCAGGGAGCTCAGTACTAAACACCCAACACTAAACTCAGGGAGATCTGTACTAAACACCCAACACTAAACTCAGGGAGCTCTGTACTAAACACCCAACACTAAACTCAGGGAGATCTGTACTAAACACCCAACACTAAACTCAGGGAGATCTGTACTAAACACCCAACACTAAACTCAGGGAGATCTGTACTAAACACCCAACACTAAACTCAGGGAGCTCTGTACTAAACACCCAACACTAAACTCAGGGAGATCTGTACTAAACACCCAACACTAAACTCAGGGAGCTCTGTACTAAACACCCAACACTAAACTCAGGGAGATCTGTACTAAACACCCAACACTAAACTCAGGGAGCTCTGTACTAAACACCCAACACTAAACTCAGGGAGATCTGTACTAAACACCCAACACTAAACTCAGGGAGCTCTGTACTAAACACCCAACACTAAACTCAGGGAGCTCTGTACTAAACACCCAACACTAAACTCAGGGAGATCTGTACTAAACACCCAACACTAAACTCAGGGAGATCTGTACTAAACACCCAACACTAAACTCAGGGAGATCTGTACTAAACACCCAACACTAAACTCAGGGAGATCTGTACTAAACACCCAACACTAAACTCAGGGAGCTCTGTACTAAACACCCAACACTAAACTCAGGGAGATCTGTACTAAACACCCAACACTAAACTCAGGGAGATCTGTACTAAACACCCAACACTAAACTCAGGGAGATCTGTACTAAACACCCAACACTAAACTCAGGGAGATCTGTACTAAACACCCAACACTAAACTCAGGGAGATCTGTACTAAACACCCAACACTAAACTCAGGGAGCTCTGTACTAAACACCCAGCACTAAACTCAGGGAGCTCTGTACTAAACAGCCAACACTAAACTCAGGGAGCTCTGTACTAAACACCCAACACTAAACTCAGGGAGATCTGTACTAAACACCCAACACTAAACTCAGGGAGCTCTGTACTAAACACCCAACACTAAACTCAGGGAGATCTGTACTAAACACCCAACACTAAACTCAGGGAGATCTGTACTAAACACCCAACACTAAACTCAGGGAGATCTGTACTAAACACCCAGCACTAAACTCAGGGAGCTCTGTACTAAACACCCAACACTAAACTCAGGGAGCTCTGTACTAAACACCCAACACTAAACTCAGGGAGCTCTGTACTAAACACCCAACACTAAACTCAGGGAGATCTGTACTAAACACCCAACACTAAACTCAGGGAGATCTGTACTAAACACCCAACACTAAACTCAGGGAGATCTGTACTAAACACCCAGCACTAAACTCAGGGAGCTCTGTACTAAACACCCAACACTAAACTTAGGGAGCTCTGTACTAAACACCCAACACTAAACTCAGGGAGCTCTGTACTAAACACCCAACACTAAACTCAGGGAGCTCTGTACTAAACACCCAACACTAAACTCAGGGAGCTCTGTACTAAACACCCAACACTAAACTCAGGGAGATCTGTACTAAACACCCAACACTAAACTCAGGGAGATCTGTACTAAACACCCAACACTAAATTCAGGGAGATCTGTACTAAACACCCAACACTAAACTCAGGGAGATCTGTACTAAATACCCAACACTAAACTCAGGGAGCTCTGTACTAAACACCCAACACTAAACTCAGGGAGATCTGTACTAAACTCCCAACACTAAACTCAGGGAGATCTGTACTAAACACCCAACACTAAACTCAGGGAGATCTGTACTAAACACCCAACACTAAACTCAGGGAGATCTGTACTAAACACCCAACACTAAACTCAGGGAGATCTGTACTAAACACCCAACACTAAACTCAGGGAGCTCTGTACTAAACACCCAACACTAAACTCAGGGAGATCTGTACTAAACACCCAACACTAAACTCAGGGAGCTCTGTACTAAACACCCAACACTAAACTCAGGGAGCTCTGTACTAAACACCCAACACTAAACTCAGTGAGCTCTGTACTAAACACCCAACACTAAACTCAGGGAGATCTGTACTAAACACCCAACACTAAACTCAGGGAGATCTGTACTAAACACCCAACACTAAACTCAGGGAGCTCTGTACTAAACACCCAACACTAAACTCAGGGAGCTCTGTACTAAACACCCAACACTAAACTCAGGGAGCTCTGTACTAAACACCCAACACTAAACTCAGGGAGCTCTGTACTAAACACCCAACACTAAACTCAGGGAGCTCTGTACTAAACACCCAACACTAAACTTAGGGAGATCTGTACTAAACACCCAACACTAAACTCAGGGAGATCTGTACTAAACACCCAACACTAAACTCAGGGAGCTCTGTACTAAACACCCAACACTAAACTCAGGGAGATCTGTACTAAACACCCAACACTAAACTCAGGGAGATCTGTACTAAACACCCAACACTAAACTCAGGGAGATCTGTACTAAACACCCAACACTAAACTCAGGGAGCTCTGTACTAAACACCCAACACTAAACTCAGGGAGCTCTGTACTAAACACCCAACACTAAACTCAGGGAGCTCTGTACTAAACACCCAACACTAAACTTAGGGAGATCTGTACTAAACACCCAACACTAAACTCAGGGAGATCTGTACTAAACACCCAACACTAAACTCAGGGAGCTCTGTACTAAACACCCAACACTAAACTGAGGGAGATCTGTACTAAACACCCAACACTAAACTCAGGGAGATCTGTACTAAACACCCAACACTAAACTCAGGGAGATCTGTACTAAACACCCAACACTAAACTCAGGGAGCTCTGTACTAAACACCCAACACTAACTCAGGGAGATCTGTGCTAAACACCCAACACTAAACTCAGGGAGCTCTGTACTAAACACCCAACACTAAACTCAGGGAGCTCTGTACTAAACACCCAACACTAAACTCAGGGAGATCTGTACTAAACACCCAACACTAAACTCAGGGAGATCTGTACTAAACACCCAACACTAAACTCAGGGAGCTCTGTACTAAACACCCAACACTAAACTCAGGGAGCTCTGTACTAAACACCCAACACTAAACTCAGGGAGATCTGTACTAAACTCCCAACACTAAACTCAGGGAGATCTGTACTAAACACCCAACACTAAACTCAGGGAGCTCTGTACTAAACACCCAACACTAAACTCAGGGAGATCTGTACTAAACACCCAACACTAAACTCAGGGAGCTCTGTACTAAACACCCAACACTAAACTCAGGGAGCTCTGTACTAAACACCCAACACTAAACTCAGGGAGCTCTGTACTAAACACCCAACACTAAACTCAGGGAGATCTGTACTAAACTCCCAACATTAAACTCAGGGAGATCTGTACTAAACACCCAACACTAAACTCAGGGAGCTCTGTACTAAACACCCAACACTAAACTCAGGGAGATCTGTACTAAACACCCAACACTAAACTCAGGGAGATCTGTACTAAACACCCAACACTAAACTTAGGGAGATCTGTACTAAACACCCAACACTAAACTCAGGGAGATCTGTACTAAACACCCAACACTAAACTCAGGGAGATCTGTACTAAATACCCAACACTAAACTCAGGGAGCTCTGTACTAAACACCCAACACTAAACTCAGGGAGATCTGTACTAAACACCCAACACTAAACTCAGTGAGCTCTGTACTAAACACCCAACACTAAACTCAGGGAGATCTGTACTAAACACCCAACACTAAACTCAGGGAGCTCTGTACTAAACACCCAACACTAAACTTAGGGAGATCTGTACTAAACACCCAACACTAAACTCAGGGAGATCTGTACTAAACACCCAACACTAAACTCAGGGAGATCTGTACTAAACACCCAACACTAAACTCAGGGAGCTCTGTACTAAACACCCAACACTAAACTCAGGGAGCTCAGTACTAAACACCCAACACTAAACTCAGGGAGATCTGTACTAAACACCCAACACTAAACTCAGGGAGCTCTGTACTAAACACCCAACACTAAACTCAGGGAGATCTGTACTAAACACCCAACACTAAACTCAGGGAGATCTGTACTAAACACCCAACACTAAACTCAGGGAGATCTGTACTAAACACCCAACACGAAACTCAGGGAGATCTGTACTAAACACCCAACACTAAACTCAGGGAGATCTGTACTAAACACCCAACACTAAACTCAGGGAGCTCTGTACTAAACACCCAACACTAAACTCAGGGAGATCTGTACTAAACACCCAACACTAAACTCAGGGAGATCTGTACTAAACACCCAACACTAAACTCAGGGAGCTCTGTACTAAACACCCAACACTAAACTCAGGGAGCTCTGTACTAAACACCCAACACTAAACTCAGGGAGATCTGTACTAAACACCCAACACTAAACTGAGGGAGCTCTGTACTAAACACCCAACACTAAACTCAGGGAGATCTGTACTAAACACCCAACACTAAACTCAGGGAGCTCTGTACTAAACACCCAACACTAAACTCAGGGAGCTCTGTACTAAACACCCAACACTAAACTCAGGGAGCTCTGTACTAAACACCCAACACTGAACTCAGGGAGATCTGTACTAAACTCCCAACACTAAACTCAGGGAGCTCTGTACTAAACACCCAACACTAAACTCAGGGAGATCTGTACTAAACACCCAACACTAAACTCAGGGAGCTCTGTACTAAACACCCAACACTAAACTCAGTGAGCTCTGTACTAAACACCCAACACTAAACTCAGGGAGATCTGTACTAAACACCCAACACTAAACTCAGGGAGCTCTGTACTAAACACCCAACACTAAACTCAGGGAGATCTGTACTAAACACCCAACTCTAAACTCAGGGAGATCTGTACTAAACACCCAACACTAAACTCAGGGAGCTCTGTACTAAACACCCAACACTAAACTCAGGGAGATCTGTACTAAACACCCAACACTAAACTCAGGGAGATCTGTACTAAACACCCAACACTAAACTCAGGGAGCTCTGTACTAAACACCAAACACTAAACTCAGGGAGATCTGTACTAAACACCCAACACTAAACTCAGGGAGCTCTGTACTAAACACCCAGCACTAAACTCAGGGAGATCTGTACTAAACACCCAACACTAAACTCAGGGAGATCTGTACTAAACACCCAACACTAAACTCAGGGAGATCTGTACTAAACACCCAACACTAAACTCAGGGAGCTCTGTACTAAACACCCAACACTAAACTCAGGGAGCTCTGTACTAAACACCCAACACTAAACTCAGGGAGATCTGTACTAAACACCCAACACTAAACTCAGGGAGATCTGTACTAAACACCCAACACTAAACTCAGGGAGATCTGTACTAAACACCCAACACTAAACTCAGGGAGATCTGTACTAAACACCCAACACTAAACTCAGGGAGCTCTGTACTAAACACCCAACACTAAACTCAGGGAGATCTGTACTAAACTCCCAACACTAAACTCAGGGAGCTCTGTACTAAACACCCAACACTAAACTCAGGGAGCTCTGTACTAAACTCCCAACACTAAACTCAGGGAGATCTGTACTAAACACCCAACACTAAACTCAGGGAGATCTGTACTAAACACCCAACACTAAACTCAGGGAGATCTGTACTAAACACCCAACACTAAACTCAGGGAGATCTGTACTAAACACCCAACACTAAACTCAGGGAGATCTGTACTAAACACCCAACACTAAACTCAGGGAGATCTGTACTAAACACCCAACACTAAACTCAGGGAGATCTGTACTAAACACCCAACACTAAACTCAGGGAGATCTGTACTAAACACCCAACACTAAACTCAGGGAGCTCTGTACTAAACACCCAACACTAAACTCAGGGAGATCTGTACTAAACACCCAACACTAAACTCAGGGAGCTCTGTACTAAACACCCAACACTAAACTCAGGGAGATCTGTACTAAACACCCAACACTAAACTCAGGGAGATCTGTACTAAACACCCAACACTAAACTCAGGGAGATCTGTACTAAACACCCAACACTAAACTCAGGGAGCTCTGTACTAAACACCCAACACTAAACTCAGGGAGATCTGTACTAAACACCCAACACTAAACTCAGGGAGATCTGTACTAAACACCCAACACTAAACTCAGGGAGCTCTGTACTAAACACCCAACACTAAACTCAGGGAGATCTGTACTAAACTCCCAACACTAAACTCAGGGAGCTCTGTACTAAACACCCAACACTAAACTCAGGGAGCTCTGTACTAAACACCCAACACTAAACTCAGGGAGATCTGTACTAAACTCCCAACACTAAACTCAGGGAGCTCTGTACTAAACACCCAACACTAAACTCAGGGAGATCTGTACTAAACACGCAACACTAAACTCAGGGAGCTCTGTACTAAACACCCAACACTAAACTCAGGGAGATCTGTACTAAACACCCAACACTAAACTCAGGGAGATCTGTACTAAACACCCAACACTAAACTCAGGGAGATCTGTACTAAACACCCAACACTAAACTCAGGGAGCTCTGTACTAAACACCCAACACTAAACTCAGGGAGATCTGTACTAAACACCCAACACTAAACTCAGGGAGATCTGTACTAAACACCCAACACTAAACTCAGGGAGCTCTGTACTAAACACCCAACACTAAACTCAGGGAGATCTGTACTAAACTCCCAACACTAAACTCAGGGAGCTCTGTACTAAACACCCAACACTAAACTCAGGGAGATCTGTACTAAACACCCAACACTAAACTCAGGGAGCTCTGTACTAAACACCCAACACTAAACTCAGTGAGCTCTGTACTAAACACCCAACACTAAACTCAGGGAGATCTGTACTAAACACCCAACACTAAACTCAGGGAGCTCTGTACTAAACACCCAACACTAAACTTAGGGAGATCTGTACTAAACACCCAACACTAAACTCAGGGAGCTCTGTACTAAACACCCAACACTAAACTCAGGGAGATCTGTACTAAACACCCAACACTAAACTCAGGGAGCTCTGTACTAAACACCCAACACTAAACTCAGGGAGATCTGTACTAAACACCCAACACTAAACTCAGGGAGCTCTGTACTAAACACCCAACACTAAACTCAGGGAGATCTGTACTAAACACCCAACTCTAAACTCAGGGAGATCTGTACTAAACACCCAACACTAAACTCAGGGAGCTCTGTACTAAACACCCAACACTAAACTCAGGGAGATCTGTACTAAACACCCAACACTAAACTCAGGGAGATCTGTACTAAACACCCAACACTAAACTCAGGGAGCTCTGTACTAAACACCAAACACTAAACTCAGGGAGATCTGTACTAAACACCCAACACTAAACTCAGGGAGCTCTGTACTAAACACCCAGCACTAAACTCAGGGAGATCTGTACTAAACACCCAACACTAAACTCAGGGAGATCTGTACTAAACACCCAACACTAAACTCAGGGAGATCTGTACTAAACACCCAACACTATACTCAGGGAGCTCTGTACTAAACACCCAACACTAAACTCAGGGAGCTCTGTACTAAACACCCAACACTAAACTCAGGGAGATCTGTACTAAACACCCAACACTAAACTCAGGGAGATCTGTACTAAACACCCAACACTAAACTCAGGGAGATCTGTACTAAACACCCAACACTAAACTCAGGGAGATCTGTACTAAACACCCAACACTAAACTCAGGGAGCTCTGTACTAAACACCCAACACTAAACTCAGGGAGATCTGTACTAAACTCCCAACACTAAACTCAGGGAGCTCTGTACTAAACAGCCAACACTAAACTCAGGGAGCTCTGTACTAAACTCCCAACACTAAACTCAGGGAGATCTGTACTAAACACCCAACACTAAACTCAGGGAGATCTGTACTAAACACCCAACACTAAACTCAGGGAGATCTGTACTAAACACCCAACACTAAACTCAGGGAGATCTGTACTAAACACCCAACACTAAACTCAGGGAGATCTGTACTAAACACCCAACACTAAACTCAGGGAGATCTGTACTAAACACCCAACACTAAACTCAGGGAGATCTGTACTAAACACCCAACACTAAACTCAGGGAGATCTGTACTAAACACCCAACACTAAACTCAGGGAGCTCTGTACTAAACACCCAACACTAAACTCAGGGAGATCTGTACTAAACACCCAACACTAAACTCAGGGAGCTCTGTACTAAACACCCAACACTAAACTCAGGGAGATCTGTACTAAACACCCAACACTAAACTCAGGGAGATCTGTACTAAACACCCAACACTAAACTCAGGGAGATCTGTACTAAACACCCAACACTAAACTCAGGGAGCTCTGTACTAAACACCCAACACTAAACTCAGGGAGATCTGTACTAAACACCCAACACTAAACTCAGGGAGATCTGTACTAAACACCCAACACTAACTCAGGGAGCTCTGTACTAAACACCCAACACTAAACTCAGGGAGATCTGTACTAAACTCCCAACACTAAACTCAGGGAGCTCTGTACTAAACACCCAACACTAAACTCAGGGAGCTCTGTACTAAACACCCAACACTAAACTCAGGGAGATCTGTACTAAACTCCCAACACTAAACTCAGGGAGCTCTGTACTAAACACCCAACACTAAACTCAGGGAGATCTGTACTAAACACGCAACACTAAACTCAGGGAGCTCTGTACTAAACACCCAACACTAAACTCAGGGAGATCTGTACTAAACACCCAACACTAAACTCAGGGAGATCTGTACTAAACACCCAACACTAAACTCAGGGAGATCTGTACTAAACACCCAACACTAAACTCAGGGAGCTCTGTACTAAACACCCAACACTAAACTCAGGGAGATCTGTACTAAACACCCAACACTAACCTCAGGGAGATCTGTACTAAACACCCAACACTAAACTCAGGGAGCTCTGTACTAAACACCCAACACTAAACTCAGGGAGATCTGTACTAAACTCCCAACACTAAACTCAGGGAGCTCTGTACTAAACACCCAACACTAAACTCAGGGAGATCTGTACTAAACACCCAACACTAAACTCAGGGAGCTCTGTACTAAACACCCAACACTAAACTCAGTGAGCTCTGTACTAAACACCCAACACTAAACTCAGGGAGATCTGTACTAAACACCCAACACTAAACTCAGGGAGCTCTGTACTAAACACCCAACACTAAACTCAGTGAGCTCTGTACTAAACACCCAACACTAAACTCAGGGAGATCTGTACTAAACACCCAACACTAAACTCAGGGAGCTCTGTACTAAACACCCAACACTAAACTTAGGGAGATCTGTACTAAACACCCAACACTAAACTCAGGGAGATCTGTACTAAACACCCAACACTAAACTCAGGGAGATCTGTACTAAACACCCAACACTAAACTCAGGGAGATCTGTACTAAACACCCAACACTAAACTCAGGGAGCTCTGTACTAAACACCCAACACTAAACTCAGGGAGCTCTGTACTAAACACCCAACACTAAACTCAGGGAGCTCTGTACTAAACACCCAACACTAAACTTAGGGAGATCTGTACTAAACACCCAACACTAAACTCAGGGAGATCTGTACTAAACACCCAACACTAAACTCAGGGAGCTCTGTACTAAACACCCAACACTAAACTGAGGGAGATCTGTACTAAACACCCAACACTAAACTCAGGGAGATCTGTACTAAACACCCAACACTAAACTCAGGGAGATCTGTACTAAACACCCAACACTAAACTCAGGGAGCTCTGTACTAAACACCCAACACTAACTCAGGGAGATCTGTGCTAAACACCCAACACTAAACTCAGGGAGCTCTGTACTAAACACCCAACACTAAACTCAGGGAGCTCTGTACTAAACACCCAACACTAAACTCAGGGAGATCTGTACTAAACACCCAACACTAAACTCAGGGAGATCTGTACTAAACACCCAACACTAAACTCAGGGAGCTCTGTACTAAACACCCAACACTAAACTCAGGGAGCTCTGTACTAAACACCCAACACTAAACTCAGGGAGATCTGTACTAAACTCCCAACACTAAACTCAGGGAGATCTGTACTAAACACCCAACACTAAACTCAGGGAGCTCTGTACTAAACACCCAACACTAAACTCAGGGAGATCTGTACTAAACACCCAACACTAAACTCAGGGAGCTCTGTACTAAACACCCAACACTAAACTCAGGGAGCTCTGTACTAAACACCCAACACTAAACTCAGGGAGCTCTGTACTAAACACCCAACACTAAACTCAGGGAGATCTGTACTAAACTCCCAACATTAAACTCAGGGAGATCTGTACTAAACACCCAACACTAAACTCAGGGAGCTCTGTACTAAACACCCAACACTAAACTCAGGGAGATCTGTACTAAACACCCAACACTAAACTCAGGGAGATCTGTACTAAACACCCAACACTAAACTTAGGGAGATCTGTACTAAACACCCAACACTAAACTCAGGGAGATCTGTACTAAACACCCAACACTAAACTCAGGGAGATCTGTACTAAACACCCAACACTAAACTCAGGGAGCTCTGTACTAAACACCCAACACTAAACTCAGGGAGATCTGTACTAAACTCCCAACACTAAACTCAGGGAGCTCTGTACTAAACACCCAACACTAAACTCAGGGAGATCTGTACTAAACACGCAACACTAAACTCAGGGAGCTCTGTACTAAACACCCAACACTAAACTCAGGGAGATCTGTACTAAACACCCAACACTAAACTCAGGGAGATCTGTACTAAACACCCAACACTAAACTCAGGGAGATCTGTACTAAACACCCAACACTAAACTCAGGGAGCTCTGTACTAAACACCCAACACTAAACTCAGGGAGATCTGTACTAAACACCCAACACTAAACTCAGGGAGATCTGTACTAAACACCCAACACTAAACTCAGGGAGCTCTGTACTAAACACCCAACACTAAACTCAGGGAGATCTGTACTAAACTCCCAACACTAAACTCAGGGAGCTCTGTACTAAACACCCAACACTAAACTCAGGGAGATCTGTACTAAACACCCAACACTAAACTCAGGGAGCTCTGTACTAAACACCCAACACTAAACTCAGTGAGCTCTGTACTAAACACCCAACACTAAACTCAGGGAGATCTGTACTAAACACCCAACACTAAACTCAGGGAGCTCTGTACTAAACACCCAACACTAAACTTAGGGAGATCTGTACTAAACACCCAACACTAAACTCAGGGAGCTCTGTACTAAACACCCAACACTAAACTCAGGGAGATCTGTACTAAACACCCAACACTAAACTCAGGGAGCTCTGTACTAAACACCCAACACTAAACTCAGGGAGATCTGTACTAAACACCCAACACTAAACTCAGGGAGCTCTGTACTAAACACCCAACACTAAACTCAGGGAGATCTGTACTAAACACCCAACTCTAAACTCAGGGAGATCTGTACTAAACACCCAACACTAAACTCAGGGAGCTCTGTACTAAACACCCAACACTAAACTCAGGGAGATCTGTACTAAACACCCAACACTAAACTCAGGGAGATCTGTACTAAACACCCAACACTAAACTCAGGGAGCTCTGTACTAAACACCAAACACTAAACTCAGGGAGATCTGTACTAAACACCCAACACTAAACTCAGGGAGCTCTGTACTAAACACCCAGCACTAAACTCAGGGAGATCTGTACTAAACACCCAACACTAAACTCAGGGAGATCTGTACTAAACACCCAACACTAAACTCAGGGAGATCTGTACTAAACACCCAACACTATACTCAGGGAGATCTGTACTAAACACCCAACACTAAACTCAGGGAGCTCTGTACTAAACACCCAACACTAAACTCAGGGAGATCTGTACTAAACACCCAACACTAAACTCAGGGAGATCTGTACTAAACACCCAACACTAAACTCAGGGAGATCTGTACTAAACACCCAACACTAAACTCAGGGAGATCTGTACTAAACACCCAACACTAAACTCAGGGAGCTCTGTACTAAACACCCAACACTAAACTCAGGGAGATCTGTACTAAACTCCCAACACTAAACTCAGGGAGCTCTGTACTAAACAGCCAACACTAAACTCAGGGAGCTCTGTACTAAACTCCCAACACTAAACTCAGGGAGATCTGTACTAAACACCCAACACTAAACTCAGGGAGATCTGTACTAAACACCCAACACTAAACTCAGGGAGATCTGTACTAAACACCCAACACTAAACTCAGGGAGATCTGTACTAAACACCCAACACTAAACTCAGGGAGATCTGTACTAAACACCCAACACTAAACTCAGGGAGATATGTACTAAACACCCAACACTAAACTCAGGGAGATCTGTACTAAACACCCAACACTAAACTCAGGGAGATCTGTACTAAACACCCAACACTAAACTCAGGGAGCTCTGTACTAAACACCCAACACTAAACTCAGGGAGATCTGTACTAAACACCCAACACTAAACTCAGGGAGCTCTGTACTAAACACCCAACACTAAACTCAGGGAGATCTGTACTAAACACCCAACACTAAACTCAGGGAGATCTGTACTAAACACCCAACACTAAACTCAGGGAGATCTGTACTAAACACCCAACACTAAACTCAGGGAGCTCTGTACTAAACACCCAACACTAAACTCAGGGAGATCTGTACTAAACACCCAACACTAAACTCAGGGAGATCTGTACTAAACACCCAACACTAAACTCAGGGAGCTCTGTACTAAACACCCAACACTAAACTCAGGGAGATCTGTACTAAACTCCCAACACTAAACTCAGGGAGCTCTGTACTAAACACCCAACACTAAACTCAGGGAGCTCTGTACTAAACACCCAACACTAAACTCAGGGAGATCTGTACTAAACTCCCAACACTAAACTCAGGGAGCTCTGTACTAAACACCCAACACTAAACTCAGGGAGATCTGTACTAAACACGCAACACTAAACTCAGGGAGCTCTGTACTAAACACCCAACACTAAACTCAGGGAGATCTGTACTAAACACCCAACACTAAACTCAGGGAGATCTGTACTAAACACCCAACACTAAACTCAGGGAGATCTGTACTAAACACCCAACACTAAACTCAGGGAGCTCTGTACTAAACACCCAACACTAAACTCAGGGAGATCTGTACTAAACACCCAACACTAACCTCAGGGAGATCTGTACTAAACACCCAACACTAAACTCAGGGAGCTCTGTACTAAACACCCAACACTAAACTCAGGGAGATCTGTACTAAACTCCCAACACTAAACTCAGGGAGCTCTGTACTAAACACCCAACACTAAACTCAGGGAGATCTGTACTAAACACCCAACACTAAACTCAGGGAGCTCTGTACTAAACACCCAACACTAAACTCAGTGAGCTCTGTACTAAACACCCAACACTAAACTCAGGGAGATCTGTACTAAACACCCAACACTAAACTCAGGGAGCTCTGTACTAAACACCCAACACTAAACTCAGTGAGCTCTGTACTAAACACCCAACACTAAACTCAGGGAGATCTGTACTAAACACCCAACACTAAACTCAGGGAGCTCTGTACTAAACACCCAACACTAAACTTAGGGAGATCTGTACTCAACACCCAACACTAAACTCAGGGAGCTCTGTACTAAACACCCAACACTAAACTCAGGGAGATCTGTACTAAACACCCAACACTAAACTCAGGGAGCTCTGTACTAAACACCCAACACTAAACTCAGGGAGATCTGTACTAAACACCCAACACTAAACTCAGGGAGCTCTGTACTAAACACCCAACACTAAACTCAGGGAGATCTGTACTAAACACCCAACTCTAAACTCAGGGAGATCTGTACTAAACACCCAACACTAAACTCAGGGAGCTCTGTACTAAACACCCAACACTAAACTCAGGGAGATCTGTACTAAACACCCAACACTAAACTCAGGGAGATCTGTACTAAACACCCAACACTAAACTCAGGGAGCTCTGTACTAAACACCAAACACTAAACTCAGGGAGATCTGTACTAAACACCCAACACTAAACTCAGGGATCTCTGTACTAAACACCCAGCACTAAACTCAGGGAGATCTGTACTAAACACCCAACACTAAACTCAGGGAGATCTGTACTAAACACCCAACACTAAACTCAGGGAGATCTGTACTAAACACCCAACACTATACTCAGGGAGCTCTGTACTAAACACCCAACACTAAACTCAGGGAGCTCTGTACTAAACACCCAACACTAAACTCAGGGAGATCTGTACTAAACACCCAACACTAAACTCAGGGAGATCTGTACTAAACACCCAACACTAAACTCAGGGAGATCTGTACTAAACACCCAACACTAAACTCAGGGAGATCTGTACTAAACACCCAACACTAAACTCAGGGAGCTCTGTACTAAACACCCAACACTAAACTCAGGGAGATCTGTACTAAACTCCCAACACTAAACTCAGGGAGCTCTGTACTAAACAGCCAACACTAAACTCAGGGAGCTCTGTACTAAACTCCCAACACTAAACTCAGGGAGATCTGTACTAAACACCCAACACTAAACTCAGGGAGATCTGTACTAAACACCCAACACTAAACTCAGGGAGATCTGTACTAAACACCCAACACTAAACTCAGGGAGATCTGTACTAAACACCCAACACTAAACTCAGGGAGATCTGTACTAAACACCCAACACTAAACTCAGGGAGATCTGTACTAAACACCCAACACTAAACTCAGGGAGATCTGTACTAAACACCCAACACTAAACTCAGGGAGATCTGTACTAAACACCCAACACTAAACTCAGGGAGCTCTGTACTAAACACCCAACACTAAACTCAGGGAGATCTGTACTAAACACCCAACACTAAACTCAGGGAGCTCTGTACTAAACACCCAACACTAAACTCAGGGAGATCTGTACTAAACACCCAACACTAAACTCAGGGAGATCTGTACTAAACACCCAACACTAAACTCAGGGAGATCTGTACTAAACACCCAACACTAAACTCAGGGAGCTCTGTACTAAACACCCAACACTAAACTCAGGGAGATCTGTACTAAACACCCAACACTAAACTCAGGGAGATCTGTACTAAACACCCAACACTAAACTCAGGGAGCTCTGTACTAAACACCCAACACTAAACTCAGGGAGATCTGTACTAAACTCCCAACACTAAACTCAGGGAGCTCTGTACTAAACACCCAACACTAAACTCAGGGAGCTCTGTACTAAACACCCAACACTAAACTCAGGGAGATCTGTACTAAACTCCCAACACTAAACTCAGGGAGCTCTGTACTAAACACCCAACACTAAACTCAGGGAGATCTGTACTAAACACGCAACACTAAACTCAGGGAGCTCTGTACTAAACACCCAACACTAAACTCAGGGAGATCTGTACTAAACACCCAACACTAAACTCAGGGAGATCTGTACTAAACACCCAACACTAAACTCAGGGAGATCTGTACTAAACACCCAACACTAAACTCAGGGAGCTCTGTACTAAACACCCAACACTAAACTCAGGGAGATCTGTACTAAACACCCAACACTAACCTCAGGGAGATCTGTACTAAACACCCAACACTAAACTCAGGGAGCTCTGTACTAAACACCCAACACTAAACTCAGGGAGATCTGTACTAAACTCCCAACACTAAACTCAGGGAGCTCTGTACTAAACACCCAACACTAAACTCAGGGAGATCTGTACTAAACACCCAACACTAAACTCAGGGAGCTCTGTACTAAACACCCAACACTAAACTCAGTGAGCTCTGTACTAAACACCCAACACTAAACTCAGGGAGATCTGTACTAAACACCCAACACTAAACTCAGGGAGCTCTGTACTAAACACCCAACACTAAACTTAGGGAGATCTGTACTAAACACCCAACACTAAACTCAGGGAGCTCTGTACTAAACACCCAACACTAAACTCAGGGAGATCTGTACTAAACACCCAACACTAAACTCAGGGAGCTCTGTACTAAACACCCAACACTAAACTCAGGGAGATCTGTACTAAACACCCAACACTAAACTCAGGGAGCTCTGTACTAAACACCCAACACTAAACTCAGGGAGATCTGTACTAAACACCCAACACTAAACTCAGGGAGATCTGTACTAAACACCCAACACTAAACTCAGGGAGATCTGTACTAAACACCCAACACTAAACTCAGGGAGATCTGTACTAAACACCCAACACTAAACTCAGGGAGATCTGTACTAAACACCCAATACTAAACTCAGGGAGATCTGTACTAAACACCCAACACTAAACTCAGTGAGCTCTGTACTAAACACCCAACACTAAACTCAGGGAGATCTGTACTAAACACCCAACACTAAACTCAGGGAGCTCTGTACTAAACACCCAACACTAAACTCAGGGAGCTCTGTACTAAACACCCAACACTAAACTCAGGGAGCTCTGTACTAAACACCCAACGCTAAACTCAGTGAGCTCTGTACTAAACACCCAACACTAAACTCAGGGAGCTCTGTACTAAACACCCAACACTAAACTCAGGGAGCTCTGTACTAAACACCCAACACTAAACTCAGGGAGCTCTGTACTAAACACCCAACACTAAACTCAGGGAGCTCTGTACTAAACACCCAACACTAAACTCAGGGAGATCTGTACTAAACACCCAACACTAAACTCAGGGAGCTCTGTACTAAACACCCAACACTAAACTCAGGGAGCTCTGTACTAAACACCCAACACTAAACTTAGGGAGATCTGTACTAAACACCCAACACTAAACTCAGGGAGATCTGTACTAAACACCCAACACTAAACTCAGGGAGATCTGTACTAAACACCCAACACTAAACTCAGGGAGCTCTGTACTAAACACCCAACACTAAACTCAGGGAGCTCTGTACTAAACACCCAACACTAAACTCAGGGAGATCTGTACTAAGCACCCAACACTAAACTCAGGGAGATCTGTACTAAACACCCAACACTAAACTCAGGGAGATCTGTACTAAACACCCAACACTAAACTCAGGGAGCTCTGTACTAAACACCCAACACTAAACTCAGGGAGATCTGTACTAAACACCCAACACTAAACTCAGGGAGCTCTGTACTAAACACCCAACACTAAACTCAGGGAGATCTGTACTAAACACCCAACACTAACTCAGGGAGATCTGTGCTAAACACCCAACACTAAACTCAGGGAGCTCTGTACTAAACACCCAACACTAAACTCAGGGAGCTCTGTACTAAACACCCAACACTAACTCAGGGAGATCTGTGCTAAACACCCAACACTAAACTCAGGGAGCTCTGTACTAAACACCCAACACTAAACTCAGGGAGATCTGTACTAAACACCCAACACTAAACTCAGGGAGCTCTGTACTAAACACCCAACACTAAACTCAGGGAGCTCTGTACTAAACTCCCAACACTAAACTCAGGGAGATCTGTACTAAACACCCAGCACTAAACTCAGGGAGATCTGTACTAAACACCCAACACTAAACTCAGGGAGATCTGTACTAAACACCCAACACTAAACTCAGGGAGCTCTGTACTAAACACCCAACACTAAACTCAGGGAGATCTGTACTAAACACCCAACACTAAACTCAGGGAGATCTGTACTAAACACCCAACACTAAACTCAGGGAGATCTGTACTAAATACCCAACACTAAACTCAGGGAGCTCTGAACTAAACACCCAACACTAAACTCAGGGAGATCTGTACTAAACTCCCAACACTAAACTCAGGGAGATCTGTACTAAACACCCAACACTAAACTCAGTGAGCTCTGTACTAAACACCCAACACTAAACTCAGGGAGATCTGTACTAAACACCCAACACTAAACTCAGGGAGATCTGTACTAAACACCCAACGCTAAACTCAGGGAGCTCTGTACTAAACACCCAACACTAAACTCAGGGAGATCTGTACTAAACACCCAACACTAAACTCAGGGAGCTCTGTACTAAACACCCAACACTAAACTCAGGGAGCTCAGTACTAAACACCCAACACTAAACTCAGGGAGATCTGTACTAAACACCCAACACTAAACTCAGGGAGCTCTGTACTAAACACCCAACACTAAACTCAGGGAGATCTGTACTGAACACCCAACACTAAACTCAGGGAGATCTGTACTAAACACCCAACACTAAACTCAGGGAGATCTGTACTAAACACCCAACACTAAACTCAGGGAGATCTGTACTAAACACCCAACACTAAACTCAGGGAGCTCTGTACTAAACACCCAACACTAAACTCAGGGAGCTCTGTACTAAACACCCAACACTAAACTCAGGGAGCTCTGTACTAAACACCCAACACTAAACTCAGGGAGATCTGTACTAAACACCCAACACTAAACTCAGGGAGCTCTGTACTAAACACCCAACACTAAACTCAGCGAGCTCTGTACTAAACACCCAACACTAAACTCAGGGAGCTCTGTACTAAACACCCAACACTAAACTCAGGGAGATCTGTACTAAACACCCAACACTAAACTCAGGGAGATCTGTACTAAACACCCAACACTAAACTCAGGGAGCTCTGTACTAAACACCCAACACTAAACTCAGGGAGCTCTGTACTAAACACCCAACACTAAACTCAGGGAGATCTGTACTAAACACCCAACACTAAACTGAGGGAGCTCTGTACTAAACACCCAACACTAAACTCAGGGAGATCTGTACTAAACACCCAACACTAAACTCAGGGAGCTCTGTACTAAACACCCAACACTAAACTCAGGGAGCTCTGTACTAAACACCCAACACTAAACTCAGGGAGCTCTGTACTAAACACCCAACACTGAACTCAGGGAGATCTGTACTAAACTCCCAACACTAAACTCAGGGAGCTCTGTACTAAACACCCAACACTAAACTCAGGGAGATCTGTACTAAACACCCAACACTAAACTCAGGGAGCTCTGTACTAAACACCCAACACTAAACTCAGTGAGCTCTGTACTAAACACCCAACACTAAACTCAGGGAGATCTGTACTAAACACCCAACACTAAACTCAGGGAGCTCTGTACTAAACACCCAACACTAAACTCAGGGAGATCTGTACTAAACACCCAACTCTAAACTCAGGGAGCTCTGTACTAAACACCCAACACTAAACTCAGGGAGATCTGTACTAAACACCCAACACTAAACTCAGGGAGCTCTGTACTAAACACCCAACACTAAACTCAGGGAGATCTGTACTAAACTCCCAACACTAAACTCAGGGAGCTCTGTACTAAACACCCAACACTAAACTCAGGGAGATCTGTACTAAACACCCAACACTAAACTCAGGGAGCTCTGTACTAAACACCCAACACTAAACTCAGTGAGCTCTGTACTAAACACCCAACACTAAACTCAGGGAGCTCTGTACTAAACACCCAACACTAAACTTAGGGAGATCTGTACTAAACACCCAACACTAATCTCAGGGAGCTCTGTACTAAACACCCAACACTAAACTCAGGGAGATCTGTACTAAACACCCAACACTAAACTCAGGGAGCTCTGTACTAAACACCCAACACTAAACTCAGGGAGATCTGTACTAAACACCCAACACTAAACTCAGGGAGCTCTGTACTAAACACCCAACACTAAACTCAGGGAGATCTGTACTAAACACCCAACACTAAACTCAGGGAGATCTGTACTAAACACCCAACACTAAACTCAGGGAGATCTGTACTAAACACCCAACACTAAACTCAGGGAGATCTGTACTAAACACCCAACACTAAACTCAGGGAGCTCTATACTAAACACCCAACACTAAACTCAGGGAGCTCTGTACTAAACACCCAACACTAAACTCAGGGAGCTCTGTACTAAACACCCAACACTAAACTCAGGGAGCTCTGTACTAAACACACAACACTAAACTCAGGGAGCTCTGTACCACAACATTGAACTTGAATCTCACGAAGCTCGACGTTTTTACACCTTTGAACCCCATCTTTCCCTCTGCACTGTGTCAGCTCAAATGGCCAGAGTGAATTGAAATGGCCGGAGTGAATTGAAATGGCCGGAGTGAATTGAAATGGTCGGAGTGAATTGAAATGGCCGGAGTGAATTGAAATGGCCGGAGTGAATTGCTGACTAACTGTTTTGCCGTCTTGCAGGACAAAAGCCATGCTCCTGAATAATGTTCTCGCTCTCCTTGGTGGATCCCTCATGGGCTTGTCTAAATACTGCCAGTCGTACGAGATATTGATCCTTGGCCGCTTCATTATTGGTGCTTATTCTGGTGAGATTTCAAGGAGTTTCTGTGATTGGTGGATTCCAATTGAAAATGAGCCTTTTTTGTGATTGGTGGGAGCTGCTCATTCTGACACCATTGTCTCCTGCAGGCATTTCATCCGGTTTAGTTCCAATGTACATTGGAGAAATTTCGCCTACTAGACTACGTGGGACATTAGGAACATTGCATCAACTGGCCATTGTGTCAGGCATCCTAATCGCTCAGGTCAGGCATCGGACACACATGTACAGGACAGGGAACACGTGCACAGTGTACAGGACACACATGTACAGGACAGGGAACATGTGCACAGTGCACAGGACACACATGTACAGGACAGGGAACACGTGCACAGTGCACAGGACACACATGTACAGGACAGGGAACATGTGCACAGTGCACAGGACACACATGTACAGGACAGGGAACACGTGCACAGTGCACAGGACACACATGTACAGGACAGGGAACATGTGCACAGTGTACAGGACACACATGTACAGGACAGGGAACATGTGCACAGTGCACAGGACACACATGTACAGGACAGGGAACACGTGCACAGGACACAGGGCACACTTGTACAGGACAGGGAACACGTGCACAGTGTACAGGACACACATGTACAGGACAGGGAACACATGCACAGTGTACAGGACACACATGTACAGGACAGGGAACATGTGCACAGTGCACAGGACACACATGTACAGGACAGGGAACACGTGCACAGTGCACAGGACACACATGTACAGGACAGGAACACGTGCACAGGACACACATGTACAGGACAGGGAACACGTGCACAGGACACACGTGTACAGCACCCCGGCACACTCGCCCCTACGAGAATGAGTGTGGATGAATTGATTCAAGTAAAGACCGAGCACCATGGTGAGACATTAGGAACATTGCATCAACTGGCCATTGTGTCAGGCATCCTAATCGCTCAGTTCAGGCATGGGACACACATGTACAGGACAGGGAACACGTGCACAGTGCACAGGACACACATGTACAGGACAGGGAACATGTGCACAGTGTACAGGACACACATGTACAGGACAGGGAACATGTGCACAGTGCACAGGACACACATGTACAGGACAGGGAACACGTGCACAGGACACAGGGCACACTTGTACAGGACAGGGAACACGTGCACAGTGTACAGGACACACATGTACAGGACAGGGAACACATGCACAGTGTACAGGACACACATGTACAGGACAGGGAACATGTGCACAGTGCACAGGACACACATGTACAGGACAGGGAACACGTGCACAGTGCACAGGACACACATGTACAGGACAGGAACACGTGCACAGGACACACATGTACAGGACAGGGAACACGTGCACAGGACACACGTGTACAGCACCCCGGCACACTCGCCCCTACGAGAATGAGTGTGGATGAATTGATTCAAGTAAAGACCGAGCACCATGGTGAGACATTAGGAACATTGCATCAACTGGCCATTGTGTCAGGCATCCTAATCGCTTAGTTCAGGCATGGGACACACATGTACAGGACAGGGAACACGTGCACAGTGCGCAGGACACACATGTACAGGACAGGGAACACGTGCACAGTGCACACATGTACAAGACAGGGAACACATGCACAGTGCACAGGACACACATGTACAGGATAGGGAACACGTGCACAGGACATACGTGTACAGGACAGGGAACACGTGCACAGTGCACAGGACACACATGTACAGGACAGGGAACACGTGCACAGTGCACAGGACACACATGTACAGGACAGGGAACACGTGCACAGTGCACACATGTACAAGACAGGGAACACATGCAGAGTGCACAGGACACACATGTACAGGATAGGGAACACGTGCACAGGACATACGTGTACAGGACAGGGAACACGTGCACAGTGCACAGGACACACATGTACAGGACAGGGAACACGTGCACAGTGCACAGGACACACATGTACAGGACAGGGAACACGTGCACAGTGCACACATGTACAAGACAGGGAACACATGCACAGTGCACAGGACACACATGTACAGGACAGGGAACACGTGCACAGGACATACATGTACAGGACAGGGAACACATGCACAGTGCACAGGACACATGTGTACAGGACAGGGAACACGTGCACAGGACACACGTGTACAGGACAGGGAACACGTGCACAGGACACACATGTACAGGACAGGGAACACGTGCACAGGACACACATGTACAGGACAGGGAACACGTGCACAGTGCACACATGTACAAGACAGGGAACACGTGCACAGTGCACAGGACACACGTGTACAGGACAGGGAACATGTGCACAGGACATACGGGTACAGGACAGGGAACACGTGCACAGGACATACGGGTACAGGACAGGGAACACGTGCACAGTGCACAGGACACACATGTACAGGACAGGGAACACGTGCACAGGACATACATGTACAGGACAGGGAACACATGCACAGTGCACAGGACACATGTGTACAGGACAGGGAACACGTGCACAGGACACACGTGTACAGGACAGGGAACACGTGCACAGGACACACATGTACAGGACAGGGAACACGTGCACAGGACACACATGTACAGGACAGGGAACACGTGCACAGTGCACACATGTACAAGACAGGGAACACGTGCACAGTGCACAGGACACACGTGTACAGGACAGGGAACGTGCACAGGACATACGGGTACAGGACAGGGAACACGTGCACAGGACATACGGGTACAGGACAGGGAACACGTGCACAGGACATACGGGTACAGGACAGGGAACACGTGCACAGTGCACAGGACACACATGTACAGGACAGGGAACACGTGCACAGTGCACAGGACACACATGTACAGGACAGGGAACACGTGCACAGTGCACAGGACACACATGTACAGGACAGGGAACACGTGCACAGTGCACACATGTACAGGACAGGGAACACGTGCACAGTGTACAGGACACACATGTACAGCACCCCAGCACAGTCACCCCTAGGAGAATGAGTGTGGATGAATGGATTCAAGTAAAGCCCGGGCACCATGGTCAGCAGCGATGTTGTCATGGATACGAGGCTCGCTTGCTGCCCACCTGAAACCTGACAGGATATTTCCATTCTGTGTCTTGGCAGATTTTTGGCCTGGATGTTATCCTGGGGACAGACGAGCTTTGGCCAATGCTCCTGGCGGTGACAGTTTTCCCTGCTATCCTACAAGCCGCCCTCCTCCCTCTGTGCCCTGAGAGTCCGCGGTACCTCTACATCACGCGCAGTGAAGAGGAAAAGGCCAAGAAAAGTGAGTTGACAACAGCTTCCTGAATCCAACCTGTTCCCAATCGGTGGCCTTGTGCTGCAGGTACGGATGGAGTCAGCAGGGGGAGGCAGAGAGCCACCTTGTGCTGCAGGTACGGATGGAGTCAGCAGGGGGAGGCAGAGAGCCACCTTGTGCTGCAGGTACGGATGGAGTCAGCAGGGGGAGGCAGAGAGCCACCTTGTGCTGCAGGTACGGATGGAGTCAGCAGGGGGAGGCAGAGAGCCACCTTGTGCTGCAGGTACGGATGGAGTCAGCAGGGGGAGGCAGAGAGCCACCTTGTGCTGCAGGTACGGATGGAGTCAGCAGGGGGAGGCAGAGAGCCACCTTGTGCTGCAGGTACGGATGGAGTCAGCAGGGGGAGGCAGAGAGCCACCTTTTAAAGAACTTGGGTTTCTCAAATGTCTTCAGAACTTCCCAAATCATTTCACAGCCAATAACACACTGCTTTGAAACACAGCAAGATCCCACAAACAGCGATGGGATAAAAAACGAGCAGTTTTTTTTTAAAGATGTTGGTTGAGGAATAAATATTGATCCCAGGACACTGGGGTGAATGGCCTCTGGTCTTGTTCTGAAAGCGACTGTGGGATCGAATGTCCAGCTGAGAGGGGGTCGGGTGAAGATCTCACCTGTAACATGGTACCTCCAGCAGGGCAGCTCTCCCTGTATCGCTCGGCTACCCTCAGCCTGGATTGTGCACTGAAACCTCAGGAAAGGGATTCGAACCCTCCTGATTCAAGAGCAAAAGAGCCCACATAAACCACTGGGCAGAGCCAGGCAGGGAGGGGGTGACAAAACTGGAGGGTTACAAATTGTTTTCCTTTATTCTAAATCCCCCTCTTTCTGAGTGCAGGTTTGAGGATGTTGACAGGGAGACAGGACGTCACTAAATTACTAACTGAGATGAAGGAGGAAAAGAGGAGGATGAACAGGGAGCCGAAAGTGACCATCGCCCAGCTCTTCAGAAGCCCCTCGTACCGCCAGCCCATCTTCATCGCAATCACCCTTCAGTTATCCCAGCAACTGTCGGGGGTCAACGCTGTAAGTGTGACCACTACAACATGGCAACTTTGGCAGGGGTTCCTGCAATTCTGGGGACCATAACCCCACCTCTGTTAATATTTCTGACTTGGCATAGCCTCATTACCATGACGACAGCAAACACCATCGATGTAGCAAAACCTGTGTTTCCCAGGGAGCGTAACCAAACAGAGTTGGAGACAAGCCCTGTAAGGAGGTATTCGGGACGGGTGACGGAACGCTGGGTCCAGGAGGGAGGTTTTAAGGAGTGTTGTTACAAATCCAGTTAACACTCGATTAGAAATCCAAATGCCTTGTTTCACCCGATCAAACTACGCCACAAGATTTCACTTTTTTTAACAAGATTTAAAGAAAACAACCATTATTAACTTAACAATATGGTTTCTGGCTACGTATGTTATGTACTCGGCTTAGCTTTCTACATTCCCCAAGAATTCACTTCTAATTCTCATCCATCTCAAAGGCTAGAGTGTGACACTCACTGAGCAGCTACGCACCTGACCCCCCCCAATGTAAAATGACGCACAATATTCTGCTTGGCGGGTGCACGTGGGAGTCAGTAGCGCACCCACCGACAGTTAAAAAGCCAGCTAAGGCCAGTAGAAAGGAAACGGAATGAAATTTTACACTGTTACAGTCAGTGGGCAGGTGGAAAGGCCAAGCGGCCTTTGTACTTTTTAGGAAACCTCATCCACAGGCGGGCTGAGGTTTCCAACAGCTATTAAACATTAAATAAAAATTAAAACGTTTCATTAAAAGCATGTCCTTACTCATGTCGCTTGCCATTTTAACACTCCACCCTGCTCTCTTGCCCACATGTCTGTCCTTGGCTTGCTGCATTGTTCCAGTGAAGCCCAACGCAAACTGGAGGAACAACACCTCATCTTCCGACTAGGCACCTTACAGCCTTCCGGTCTGAATATTGAATTCAACAACTTCAGACTACGCACTCTGCCCTCCATTTTAAATCCTTTTCCCCCCAAGTGCTAGTTGGTATCTTCTGCTCATGTTTTTGTTTTCAGACAGAGCTGATCCTTTTTCTGTTATTAGCACCTTCAGCTATTTTGCTTTCAGACAGTGCTATTATTTTGCTATTAACACCTACTCTGGGGCAAAGGCTTTAGTCTTTAATACCATCGTTGCCACTCCCTTTGCCTTGTGTTCCATGACATCGTTTGTCATTTAACCTCTCCTGCCCTCTAACCTATCCCTGACCCTCTACTTTTCTCCACCTGCCCCTCCCCATTTTCAATAGTATAAACCCCATCACATTCCTACCCCTCTCTGCTTCTGACAAAGAGTCATATTGGACTCAAAACGTTAACTCTGCTTCCCTCTCCACAGATGCTGCCAGACCTACTGAGTTTTTCCAGCATTTTCTGTTTTTATCTCAGATTTCCAATGTCCACAGTATTTGGTTTTTATTTAGTAATAAATATGTGTGACCTGATAGTCACTACAGATACATGGCCGCAGGATGACAGAGACTGGGACCTGGATATTCAAGGGTACGTGACACTTATGAAGGACAGGGAGCTAGGAAAAGGTGGAGGGGTAGCTCTGTTAATTAAGGATGGTATAATGGTCCTGGATATCAAAATATAGAATCAGTTTGGGTAGAGGTGGAGTTTCGGAGATTAAGAGGCGACTTGATTGAAATATATAAGATCCTGAGGGGTCTTGACAGGGTGGATGTGGAGAGATTGTGTTATCCTGTGGGACAACCTAGCACTAGGGGTCACAGTTTAAAAATAAGGGATCACCCAGTTAAAATGGAGATGAGGTGAATTCTTTTCTCTCGGAGGGTCATGAGTCTTTGCAGCTCTTCCTGAAGAGGTGGTGGTAGCAGAGTCTTTGAGTATTTTTAAGGCAGAGCTGGATAGATTCTTGGTAAACAAGGCCTATCGTGGTAGGCAGGATGGAGATTTTTAGGTTACTATCAGATCAGCCATGATATTGTTTATCGGCAGAGCAGACTCGAGGGGCTAAATGGCCTACTCCTGCTCCTTGTTCATATGTAAAGGTAAGAAGTCACTTGTGGGAATGGTTTGTAGGCTCCCCCAACAGTACCCATGCTGTAAGTCAGGGTATACAGGAACGACACACAGTAGCAGCAGTGTGTGTACCATCTACAAGATGCACTGCAGGAACTCACCAAGGATCCTTAGACAGCACCTTCCAAACCCACGACCACTACCATCTAGAAGGACAAGGGCAGCAGACACATGGGAACACCACCACCTGGAAGTTCCCCTCCAAGTCACTCACCATCCTGACTTGGAAATATATCACCGTTCCTTCACTGTCGCTGGGTCAAAATCCTGGAACTCCCTCCCTAACAGCACTGTGGGTGTACCTACACCACATGGACTGCAGCAGCTCAAGGAGGCAGCTCACCCCCACCTTCTCAAGGGGCAATTAGGGATGGGCATTAAATGCTGGTCCAGCCGGTGACTCCCACATCCTGTGAATGAATAATAAAAAAGATTGAATTTCACAGTTTGAGGGAAAGAGGAGTTGATATAAGACTTGTATTTTAAACTTAAATAAGGGCAGTTATGATGGCATTAAGACAGCTGGCTAAAGTGAACTGGGACATTAGGTTAAGGGATAGGTCAGTAGAGATGCAATGTCAGACATTTAAGGAGAAATTTCAGAATACTCAGAAAAGATACAATCCAGTGAGTAAGAAAGATTCTAAGGGAAGGACACACCATCCATGGCTAGCTAAATGAAATTAAAGATAGTATCAAATTCACAGAATCACACAGTGCAGAAGAGGCCCTTCGGCCCATCGAGTCTGCACCGACAATGTAAAAGCGTATAATTCCACAAAGCTGAGTGACAGATCCAAAGATCGGACAGAATTTAAAGAACAGCAAAGAATGACTAAAAGATTAATAAGGGGGGGAGAAATCAGAGTACAAGAGGAAGCTAGCTAGAAATATAAAAACAGATAGGAAGAATTTCTACAGCTGTTTAAAAAGTAAAAAAAGCGAGCGTTGGGTCCTCTAGAGAGTGAGAAGAGGGAATTAATAATGGAGAATAAGGAGATGGAGGATGCAGTAACCTGATATTTTGCATTTGTCTTCACTGTAGAGGATACAAATAATATCCCAGAAATAATTGTGAATCATAAAATGAAAGGGAGAGAGGAACTTAAAACCATTTCAGTCACCAGGGAAAAGGGGACTGAGAAAATTACTAGAACCAAAACCTGATGGACTTTAACCTAGGGTCTTCAAAGAAGCAGCTGCTGGGATAGTAGATTCATTGGCTTTTAATTTTCCAAAATTCCTGAGATTGTGGAAAGGTCCCATCAGACTGGAAAATTGTGAAGTGACTCCTCTATTCAAGAAAGGAAGGAGATAGAAAGCAGGAAACTACAGGCCAATCAGGTTAAGATCTGTTATAGGGAAGTTATTGTAATCTATTAGTAGAGAGGCTGTAGCGGGACACGTAGAGAATCTCAGTGGCATCAGGCAGAGTCAGCGTAGTTTTGCGGAAGGGAAATCAGGTTTGACTAATTGATTGGAGTTCCTTGAGGAAGTAACAAGCACTGTGGATAAAGGGAACCTGTAGATGTGCTGCACTTAGATTTCCAGAAGGCATTTGACAATGGCCCACATCAAAGATTATTATGCAAAATAAGAGCTCAGGCTGCATGAGTAACATAGTAGCGTAGATAGAAGATTGGTTAGCTAACAGGAAACAGACAGTAGGCATAAATAAGTCTTTTTCTGGTTGGCAAGATGTAACAAGTGGAGTATCACAGGGATCAGTGCTGGGGCCTCACCTCTTTATAATTTACATCAGTGGCTTAGATGAAGGGACAGGTGGTATGGTTGCTAAATTTTTTGATGACACAAATATAGTAGGAAAGTAAGTTGTGAAGAGGACATAAGGATTCTACAAAGGTACATAGATAGGTTAAGTTAGTGGGCAAAAAATTGGCTGCTGAAATAGCACTCTGTAGTACAGTGAGATCTGGGTGTCCTGGTACATGAATCACAGAAAGTTAGTATGGAAGTACAGCTAGTGATTAGGAAGGCAAATGGAATATTGGTGTTTATTGCAAGTGGAATGAAATATAAAAGTAGGGATGTTTTACTGCAGCTGTGCAGAGACTTAGTGAGACCACATCTGGAGTATTGTGTACAGTCTTGATCTCTTTATTTAAGGAAGGATATAAATGTTCAGAAGTAGTTCAGAGAAGGTTCACTTGATTGATACCTGGGATGAGGGGCTTATCTTATGAAGAAAGGTTGGAGTTTAAGAAGAATGAGAGGTGATCTTGTTAAAACATATAAGATCCTGAGAGGACTTGACAGGGTGGATACTGAGAGGATGTTTCCCCTTGTAGGGGAGCCTAGAACTAGGGGCACAGTTTAAAAATAAAGGATCTCCCATTTAAGACAGAGATGAGAAGAAATGTTTCCTCTCAGAGGGTTGTGAGCCTGTGGAACTGCCTTCCCCAGAGAACGGTGGAGGCTGGGATAATGAATATTTTAAAGGTAGAGGTCAATAGTTTCTTGACTAGCAAAGGAGTCACTGGGGAGAGGCGGAGTACGGACTTGAGTCCACAATCATATCAGCCATGATCATGTTGAATGCTGGAGCAGGCTCGAGGGGCTGAATGGCCTGATTCCTGATTCATATGTTCATTTGTTTGCATCTCTGCACCCACCTCCCTCATGGGCAGCAAGTTCCAGGTCATCACCACTCACTGTGACAAACCTTCCCCCCCCCACCCCAATACCACCACTCACCCAAAACCTTAAATCTGTGTCCCTGAGTCCTTGCACCATCAGCCAGTGGGAACAGCTTCTCTTTGCCTACTTAATCTAACCCTGTCTTCATCTCGTACACCTCGGATCAAATCTCCCCTCAACCTCCTTTGCTCCAAGGAGAACAACCCCAGCTTCCCCAACCCTAACCTTGGAGCTAAAATCCCTCATCCCTGGGTCCATTCTGGTACATCTCCTCTCAAGGAACCTCACACTCTTTCTCTTTAAAAGAGACCTCCAATTAGCCCCCCACACCTCCCCCACTGTGCCCCCATTCCCCCCATCCACTGGCTCTTTCCCCCATAGCCCTGCAAATTTTTCCCCTTCAATATTTCTCCAGTTCCCCTTTTGAAATTTCCAATTGAATCTGCTTCCACCGCCCTTTCAGGCAGCGCCTTCCAGATCACAACAACTCACTGTGTAAACAAAATCCTCCTCAACTCCCCCTCTAGAAAGGTCCCAGTGGATTGGAAACCACTAATGTGACACCTCTAATCAATAAATGAGGGAGACAGAAAGCAGGAAATATTAGGCCACATACCCTACCATCTATCCTCGGGAAAATGCTGGAATCTATTATTACAGAGATAGCAGCCAAACGTTTAGAAATCATAATACAAACAGGCAAAGTCAACATTTCTTTAAGTAAGAGAAATTGTGTTTGAGAAATTTATGAGAGCTCTCTGAGGATATAACAAGTAGGATGCATAAAGGGGAATCTGTACATGTGGTGTGTTTGGATTTCAAAAGGCATTTGGTAAGGAACCATTTCCAAGGTTATTGTACAAAATAAGAGCTCATGGTGTAGGGCTGATATATTGGCATGGATAGAGGATTCACTAACATGGATAGAGGATTCACTAACATGGATAGAGGATTCACTAACATGGATAGAGGATTCATTAACATGGACAGAGGATTCACTAACATGGATAGAGGATTCACTAACATGGATAGAGGATTCACTAACATGGATAGAGGATTCACTAACATGGATAGAGGATTCACTAACATGGATAGAGGATTCACTAACATGGATAGAGGATTCACTAACATGGATAGAGGATTCAATAACATGGATAGAGGATTCACTAACATGGATAGAGGATTCATTAACATGGACAGAGGATTCACTAACATGGATAGAGGATTCACTAACATGGATAGAGGATTCACTAACATGGAAAGAGGATTCAATAACATGGATAGAGGATTCACTAAAATGGATAGAGGATTCATTAACATGGACAGAGGATTCACGAACATGGATAGCGGATTCACTAACATGGATAGAGGATTCACTAACATGGATAGAGGATTCACTAACATGGATAGAGGATTCGCTAACATGGATAGAGGATTCATTAACATGGATAGAGGATTCAATAACATGGGTAGAGGATTCGCTAACATGGATAGAGGATTAACTAACATGGATAGAGGATTTGCTTACATGGTAGAGGATTCACTAACATGGATAGAGGATTCACTAACATGGACAGAGGATTCACTAACATGGATAGAGGATTCGCTAACATGGTAGAGGATTCGCTAACATGGATAGAGGATTAACTAACATGGATAGAGGATTCGCTAACATGGATAGAGGATTCACCAACATGGATAGAGGATTCATTAACATGGATAGAGGATTCATTAACATGGATACAGTATTCGCTAACATGGACAGAGAATTCGCTAAAATGGATATAGGATTCGCTAACATGGATAGAGGATTCGCTAACATGGATAGAGGATTCGCTAACATGGATAGAGGATTCGTTAACATGGATAGAGGATTCGCTAACATGGAAAGAGGATTTGCTAACATGGACAGAGGATTAACTAACATGGACAGAGGATTCATTAATATTGACAGAGGATTCGCTAACATGGATAGAGGATTCGCTAACATGGATAGAGGATTCATTAACATGGACAGAGGATTCGCTAACATGGATACAGGATTCGCTAACATGGATAGAGGATTCACTAACATGGATAGAGGATTCACTAACATGGACAGAGGATTCATTAACATGGACAGAGGATTCGCTAACATGGATAGAGGATTTGCTAACATGGATAGAGGATTCGCTAACATGGACAGAGGATTCATTAACATGGACAGAGGAATCGTTAACATGGATAGAGGATTCGCTAACATGGATAGAGGATTCGCTAACATGGATAGAGGATTCATTAACATGGACAGAGGATTCGCTAACATGGACAGAGGATTCATTAACATGGACAGAGGAATCGCTAAAATGGACAGAGGATTCACTAACATGGACAGAGGATTCATTAACATGCATAGAGGATTCGCTAACATGGACAGAGGATTCATTAACATGGACAGAGGAATCGCTAACATGGATAGAGGATTCGCTAACATGGATAGAGGATTCATTAACATGGACAGAGGATTCGCTAACATGGATACAGGATTCGCTAACATGGATAGAGGATTCACTAACATGGATAGAGGATTCACTAACATGGACAGAGGATTCATTAACATGGACAGAGGATTCGCTAACATGGATAGAGGATTTGCTAACATGGATAGAGGATTCGCTAACATGGACAGAGGATTCATTAACATGGACAGAGGAATCGTTAACATGGATAGAGGATTCGCTAACATGGATAGATGATTCGCTAACATGGATAGAGGATTCATTAACATGGACAGAGGATTCGCTAACATCGACAGAGGATTCACTAACATGGATAGAGGATTCGCTAACATGGTTAGAGGATTCATTAACATGGATAGGGGATTCACTAACATGAATAGAGGATTCACTATCATGGATAGGGGATTCATTAACATGGACAGAGGATTCACTAACATGGATAGAGGATTCGCTAACACGGACAGAGGATTCATTAACATGGATAGAGGATTCATTAGCATGGATAGCGGATTCGTTAACATGGACAGAGGATTCATTAACATGGACAGAGGATTCATTAAAATGGATAGAGGATTCATTAAAATGGATAGAGGATTCGTTAACATCGATAGAGGATTCATTAGCATGGATAGAGGATTCGCTAACATGGATAGATGATTCATTAACATGGATAGAGGATTCGCTAACATGGACAGAGGATTCGCTAACATGGATAGAGGATTCATTAACATGGATAGAGGATTCACTAACATGGATAGAGGATTTGATAACAAGGTAGAGGATTCGCTAACATGGATAGAGGATTCACTAACATGGACAGAGGATTCACTAACATGGATAGAGGATTAACTAACATGGATAGAGGATTCGCTAACATGGATAGAGGATTCACCAACATGGATAGAGGATTCATTAACATGGACAGAGGATTCACCAACATGGATAGAGGATTCATTAACATGGATAGAGGATTTATTAACATGGATAGAGTATTCGCTAACATGGACAGAGAATTCGCTAAAATGGATAGAGGATTCGCTAACATGGATAGAGGATTCGCTAACATGGATAGAGGATTCACTAACATGGATAGAGGATTCGTTAACATGGATAGTGGATTCATTAACATGGATAGAGGATTCGTTAACATGGATAGAGGATTCACTAACATGGATAGAGGATTCGCTAACAAGGTAGAGGATTCACTAACATGGATAGAGGATTCACTAACATGGACAGAGGATTCACTAACATGGATAGAGGATTCGCTAACATGGTAGAGGATTCGCTAACATGGATAGAGGATTAACTAACATGGATAGAGGATTCGCTAACATGGATAGATGATTCACCAATATGGATAGAGGATTCATTAACATGGATAGAGGATTCTTTAACATGGATAGAGGATTCGCTAACATGGACAGAGGATTCGCTAAAATGGATAGAGGATTCGCTAACATGGATAGAGGATTCGCTAACATGGATAGAGGATTCACTAACATGGATAGAGGATTCGTTAACATGGATAGAGGATTCGCTAACATGGAAAGAGGATTCGCTAACATGGAAAGAGGAGTCGCTAACATGGATAGAGGATTCGCTAACATGGATAGAGGAATCGCTAACATGGATAGAGGATTCACTAACATGGATAGAGGATTCGCTAACATGGATAGAGGAATCGCTAACATGGATAGAGGATTCGCTAACATGGATAGAGGAATCGCTAACATGGATAGAGGATTCGCTAACATGGATAGAGGAATCGCTAACATGGACAGAGGATTCATTAACATGGACAGAGGATTCGCTAACATGGATAGAGGATTTGCTAACATGGACAGAGGATTAACTAACATGGACAGAGGATTCATTAATATTGACAGAGGATTCACTAACATGGATAGAGGATTCGCTAACATGGATAGAGGAATCGCAAACATCAATAGAGGATTCATTAACATGGATAGAGGATTAACTAACATGGACAGAGGATTCATTAACATGGACAGAGGATTCGCTAACATGGATAGAGGATTCGCTAACATGGATAGAGGATTCATTAACATGGACAGAGGATTCGCTAACATGGATAGAGGATTCGCTAACATGGATAGAGGATTCACTAACATGGATAGAGGATTCACTAACATGGACAGAGGATTCATTAACATGGACAGAGGATTCGCTAACATGGATAGAGGATTTGCTAACATGGATAGAGGATTCGCTAACATGGACAGAGGATTCATTAACATGGACAGAGGAATCGTTAACATGGATAGAGGATTCGCTAACATGGATAGAGGATTCGCTAACATGGATAGAGGATTCATTAACATGGACAGAGGATTCGCTAACATGGACAGAGGATTCATTAACATGGACAGAGGAATCGCTAAAATGGACAGAGGATTCACTAACATGGACAGAGGATTCATTAACATGCATAGAGGATTCGCTAACATGGACAGAGGATTCATTAACATGGACAGAGGAATCGCTAACATGGATAGAGGATTCATTAACATGCATAGAGGATTTGCTAACATGGATAGAGGATTCATTAACATAGACAGAGGAATTGCTAACATGGACAGAGGATTCACTAACATGGACAGAGGATTCATTAACATGGACAGAAGCTTCGCTAACATGGACAGAGGATTCATTAACATGGACAGAGGAATCGCTAACATGGATGGAGGATTCACTAACATGGTTAGAGGATTCATTAACATGGATATCGGATTCACTAACATGAATAGAGGATTCACTATCATGGATAGGGGATTCATTAACATGGACAGAGGATTCACTAACATGGATAGAGGATTCGCTAACACGGACAGAGGATTCATTAACATGGATAGAGGATTCATTAACATGGATAGAGGATTCGTTAACATGGACAGAGGATTCATTAACATGGACAGAGGATTCATTAAAATGGATAGAGGATTCATTAAAATGGATAGAGGATTCGTTAACATGGATAGAGGATTCATTAACATGGATAGAGGATTCGCTAACATGGATAGAGGATTCATTAACATGGATAGAAGATTCGCTAACATGGATAGATGATTCATTAACATGGATAGAGGATTCATTAACATGGATAGAGTATTCATTAACATGGATAGAGGATTCGCTAACATGGATAGAGGATTCATTAACATGGATAGAGGATTCGCTAACATGGATAAATGATTCATTAACATGGATAGAGGATTCATTAACATGAACAGAGGATTCGCTAACATGGACAGAGGATTCGCTAACATGGATAGAGGATTCATTAACATGGATAGAGGATTCGCTAACATGGATAGAGGATTCACTAACATGGATAGAGGATACTTTAACATGGATAGAGCATTCGCTAACATGGATAGAGGATTCACTTACAATGGTAGAGGATTCGTTAACATGGATAGAGGAATCGCTAAAATCAATACCCTACCATCTATCCTCGGGAAAATGCTGGAATCTATTATTACAGAGATAGCAGCCAAACGTTTAGAAATCATAATACAAACAGGCAAAGTCAACATTTCTTTAAGTAAGAGAAATTGTGTTTGAGAAATTTATGAGAGCTCTCTGAGGATATAACAAGTAGGATGCATAAAGGGGAATCTGTACATGTGGTGTGTTTGGATTTCAAAAGGCATTTGGTAAGGAACCATTTCCAAGGTTATTGTACAAAATAAGAGCTCATGGTGTAGGGCTGATATATTGGCATGGATAGAGGATTCACTAACATGGATAGAGGATTCACTAACATGGATAGAGGATTCATTAACATGGATAGAGGATTCACTAACATGGATAGAGGATTCACTAACATGGATAGAGGATTCATTAACATGGACAGAGGATTCACTAACATGGATAGAGGATTCACTAACATGGATAGAGGATTCACTAACATGGATAGAGGATTCACTAACATGGATAGAGGATTCACTAACATGGATAGAGGATTCACTAACATGGATAGAGGATTCACTAACATGGATAGAGGATTCAATAACATGGATAGAGGATTCACTAACATGGATAGAGGATTCATTAACATGGACAGAGGATTCACTAACATGGATAGAGGATTCACTAACATGGATAGAGGATTCACTAACATGGAAAGAGGATTCAATAACATGGATAGAGGATTCACTAAAATGGATAGAGGATTCATTAACATGGACAGAGGATTCACGAACATGGATAGCGGATTCACTAACATGGATAGAGGATTCACTAACATGGATAGAGGATTCACTAACAAGGATAGAGGATTCGCTAACATGGATAGAGGATTCATTAACATGGATAGAGGATTCAATAACATGGGTAGAGGATTCGCTAACATGGATAGAGGATTAACTAACATGGATAGAGGATTTGCTTACATGGTAGAGGATTCACTAACATGGATAGAGGATTCACTAACATGGACAGAGGATTCACTAACATGGATAGAGGATTCGCTAACATAGTAGAGGATTCGCTAACATGGATAGAGGATTAACTAACATGGATAGAGGATTCGCTAACATGGATAGAGGATTCACCAACATGGATAGAGGATTCATTAACATGGATAGAGGATTCATTAACATGGATACAGTATTCGCTAACATGGACAGAGAATTCGCTAAAATGGATATAGGATTCGCTAACATGGATAGAGGATTCGCTAACATGGATAGAGGATTCGCTAACATGGATAGAGGATTCGTTAACATGGATAGAGGATTCGCTAACATGGAAAGAGGATTTGCTAACATGGACAGAGGATTAACTAACATGGACAGAGGATTCATTAATATTGACAGAGGATTCGCTAACATGGATAGAGGATTCGCTAACATGGATAGAGGATTCATTAACATGGACAGAGGATTCGCTAACATGGATACAGGATTCGCTAACATGGATAGAGGATTCACTAACATGGATAGAGGATTCACTAACATGGACAGAGGATTCATTAACATGGACAGAGGATTCGCTAACATGGATAGAGGATTTGCTAACATGGATAGAGGATTCGCTAACATGGACAGAGGATTCATTAACATGGACAGAGGAATCGTTAACATGGATAGAGGATTCGCTAACATGGATAGAGGATTCGCTAACATGGATAGAGGATTCATTAACATGGACAGAGGATTCGCTAACATGGACAGAGGATTCATTAACATGGACAGAGGAATCGCTAAAATGGACAGAGGATTCACTAACATGGACAGAGGATTCATTAACATGCATAGAGGATTCGCTAACATGGACAGAGGATTCATTAACATGGACAGAGGAATCGCTAACATGGATAGAGGATTCGCTAACATGGATAGAGGATTCATTAACATGGACAGAGGATTCGCTAACATGGATACAGGATTCGCTAACATGGATAGAGGATTCACTAACATGGATAGAGGATTCACTAACATGGACAGAGGATTCATTAACATGGACAGAGGATTCGCTAACATGGATAGAGGATTTGCTAACATGGATAGAGGATTCGCTAACATGGACAGAGGATTCATTAACATGGACAGAGGAATCGTTAACATGGATAGAGGATTCGCTAACATGGATAGATGATTCGCTAACATGGATAGAGGATTCATTAACATGGACAGAGGATTCGCTAACATCGACAGAGGATTCACTAACATGGATAGAGGATTCGCTAACATGGTTAGAGGATTCATTAACATGGATAGGGGATTCACTAACATGAATAGAGGATTCACTATCATGGATAGGGGATTCATTAACATGGACAGAGGATTCACTAACATGGATAGAGGATTCGCTAACACGGACAGAGGATTCATTAACATGGATAGAGGATTCATTAGCATGGATAGCGGATTCGTTAACATGGACAGAGGATTCATTAACATGGACAGAGGATTCATTAAAATGGATAGAGGATTCATTAAAATGGATAGAGGATTCGTTAACATCGATAGAGGATTCATTAGCATGGATAGAGGATTCGCTAACATGGATAGATGATTCATTAACATGGATAGAGGATTCGCTAACATGGACAGAGGATTCGCTAACATGGATAGAGGATTCATTAACATGGATAGAGGATTCACTAACATGGATAGAGGATTTGATAACAAGGTAGAGGATTCGCTAACATGGATAGAGGATTCACTAACATGGACAGAGGATTCACTAACATGGATAGAGGATTAACTAACATGGATAGAGGATTCGCTAACATGGATAGAGGATTCACCAACATGGATAGAGGATTCATTAACATGGACAGAGGATTCGCTAACATGGATAGAGGATTCATTAACATGGATAGAGGATTCACTAACATGGATAGAGGATTCACTAACATGGATAGAGGATTTGATAACAAGGTAGAGGATTCGCTAACATGGATAGAGGATTCACTAACATGGACAGAGGATTCACTAACATGGATAGAGGATTAACTAACATGGATAGAGGATTCGCTAACATGGATAGAGGATTCACCAACATGGATAGAGGATTCATTAACATGGACAGAGGATTCACCAACATGGATAGAGGATTCATTAACATGGATAGAGGATTTATTAACATGGATAGAGTATTCGCTAACATGGACAGAGAATTCGCTAAAATGGATAGAGGATTCGCTAACATGGATAGAGGATTCGCTAACATGGATAGAGGATTCACTAACATGGATAGAGGATTCGTTAACATGGATAGTGGATTCATTAACATGCATAGAGGATTCGTTAACATGGATAGAGGATTCACTAACATGGATAGAGGATTCGCTAACATGGATAGAGGATTCACTAACATGGATAGAGGATTCGTTAACATGGATAGAGGATTCATTAACATGGATAGAGTATTCGCTAACATGGACAGAGAATTCGCTAAAATGGATAGAGGATTCGCTAACATGGATAGAGGATTCGCTAACATGGATAGAGGATACACTAACATGGATAGAGGATTCGTTAACATGGATAGAGAATTCGCTAACATGGAAAGAGGATTCGCTAACATGGAAAGAGGAGTCGCTAACATGGATAGAGGATTCGCTAACATGGATAGAGGAATCGCTAACATGGATAGAGGATTCACTAACATGGATAGAGGATTCGCTAACATGGATAGAGGAATCGCTAACATGGATAGAGGATTCGCTAACATGGATAGAGGAATCGCTAACATCAATACAGGATTCATTAACATGGATAGAGGATTCACTAACATGGACAGAGGATTCATTAACAGGGACAGAGGATTCGCTAACATGGATAGAAGATTTGCTAACATGGACAGAGGATTAACTAACATGGAGAGAGGATTCATTAATATTGACAGAGGATTCACTAACATGGATAGAGGATTCGCTAACATGGATAGAGGAATCGCAAACATCAATAGAGGATTCATTAACATGGATAGAGGATTAACTAACATGGACAGAGGATTCATTAACATGGACAGAGGATTCGCTATCATGGATAGAGGATTCGCTAACATGGATAGAGGATTCATTAACATGGACAGAGGATTCGCTAACATGGATAGAGGATTCGCTAACATGGATAGAGGATTCACTAACATGGATAGAGGATTCACTAACATGGACAGAGGATTCATTAACATGGACAGAGGATTCGCTAACATGGATAGAGGATTTGCTAACATGGACAGAGGATTCACTAACATGGACAGAGGATTCATTAACATGGACAGAGGAATCGTTAACATGGATAGAGGATTCGCTAACATGGATAGAGGATTCGCTAACATGGATAGAGGATTCATTAACATGGACAGAGGATTCGCTAACATGGACAGAGGATTCATTAACATGGACAGAGGAATCGCTAAAATGGACAGAGGATTCACTAACATGGACAGAGGATTCATTAACATGCATAGAGGATTCGCTAACATGGACAGAGGATTCATTAACATGGACAGAGGAATCGCTAACATGGATAGAGGATTCATTAACATGCATAGAGGATTTGCTAACATGGATAGAGGATTCATTAACATAGACAGAGGAATTGCTAACATGGACAGAGGATTCACTAACATGGACAGAGGATTCATTAACATGGACAGAAGCTTCGCTAACATGGACAGAGGATTCATTAACATGGACAGAGGAATCGCTAACATGGATAGAGGAGTCATTAACATGGATAGAGGATTCGCTAACATGGACAGAGGATTCGCTAACATGGATAGAGGATTCATTAACATGGATAGAGGATTCACTAACATGGATAGAGGATTCACTAACATGGATAGAGGATTTGATAACAAGGTAGAGGATTCGCTAACATGGATAGAGGATTCACTAACATGGACAGAGGATTCACTAACATGGATAGAGGATTAACTAACATGGATAGAGGATTCGCTAACATGGATAGAGGATTCACCAACATGGATAGAGGATTCATTAACATGGACAGAGGATTCACCAACATGGATAGAGGATTCATTAACATGGATAGAGGATTTATTAACATGGATAGAGTATTCGCTAACATGGACAGAGAATTCGCTAAAATGGATAGAGGATTCGCTAACATGGATAGAGGATTCGCTAACATGGATAGAGGATTCACTAACATGGATAGAGGATTCGTTAACATGGATAGTGGATTCATTAACATGGATAGAGGATTCGTTAACATGGATAGAGGATTCACTAACATGGATAGAGGATTCGCTAACATGGATAGAGGATTCACTAACATGGATAGAGGATTCGTTAACATGGATAGAGGATTCATTAACATGGATAGAGTATTCGCTAACATGGACAGAGAATTCGCTAAAATGGATAGAGGATTCGCTAACATGGATAGAGGATTCGCTAACATGGATAGAGGATTCACTAACATGGATAGAGGATACACTAACATGGATAGAGGATTCGTTAACATGGATAGAGAATTCGCTAACATGGAAAGAGGATTCGCTAACATGGAAAGAGGAGTCGCTAACATGGATAGAGGATTCGCTAACATGGATAGAGGAATCGCTAACATGGATAGAGGATTCACTAACATGGATAGAGGATTCGCTAACATGGATAGAGGAATCGCTAACATGGATAGAGGATTCGCTAACATGGATAGAGGAATCGCTAACATCAATACAGGATTCATTAACATGGATAGAGGATTCACTAACATGGACAGAGGATTCATTAACAGGGACAGAGGATTCGCTAACATGGATAGAAGATTTGTTAACATGGACAGAGGATTAACTAACATGGAGAGAGGATTCATTAATATTGACAGAGGATTCACTAACATGGATAGAGGATTCGCTAACATGGATAGAGGAATCGCAAACATCAATAGAGGATTCATTAACATGGATAGAGGATTAACTAACATGGACAGAGGATTCATTAACATGGACAGAGGATTCGCTAACATGGATAGAGGATTCGCTAACATGGATAGAGGATTCATTAACATGGACAGAGGATTCGCTAACATGGATAGAGGATTCGCTAACATGGATAGAGGATTCACTAACATGGATAGAGGATTCACTAACATGGACAGAGGATTCATTAACATGGACAGAGGATTCGCTAACATGGATAGAGGATTTGCTAACATGGACAGAGGATTCACTAACATGGACAGAGGATTCATTAACATGGACAGAGGAATCGTTAACTTGGATAGAGGATTCGCTAACATGGATAGAGGATTCGCTAACATGGATAGAGGATTCATTAACATGGACAGAGGATTCGCTAACATGGACAGAGGATTCATTAACATGGACAGAGGAATCGCTAAAATGGACAGAGGATTCACTAACATGGACAGAGGATTCATTAACATGCATAGAGGATTCGCTAACATGGACAGAGGATTCATTAACATGGACAGAGGAATCGCTAACATGGATAGAGGATTCATTAACATGCATAGAGGATTTGCTAACATGGATAGAGGATTCATTAACATAGACAGAGGAATTGCTAACATGGACAGAGGATTCACTAACATGGACAGAGGATTCATTAACATGGACAGAAGCTTCGCTAACATGGACAGAGGATTCATTAACATGGACAGAGGAATCGCTAACATGGATAGAGGAGTCATTAACATGGATGGAGGATTCACTAACATGGTTAGAGGATTCATTAACATGGATATCGGATTCACTAACATGAATAGAGGATTCACTATCATGGATAGGGAATTCATTAACATGGACAGAGGATTCACTAACATGGATAGAGGATTCGCTAACACGGACAGAGGATTCATTAACATGGATAGAGGATTCATTAACATGGATAGAGGATTCGTTAACATGGACAGAGGATTCATTAACATGGACAGATGATTCATTAAAATGGATAGAGGATTCATTAAAATGGATAGAGGATTCGTTAACATGGATAGAGGATTCATTAACATGGATAGAGGAGTCGCTAACATGGATAGAGGATTCATTAACATGGATAGAAGATTCGCTAACATGGATAGATGATTCATTAACATGGATAGAGGATTCATTAACATGGATAGAGTATTCATTAACATGGATAGAGGATTCGCTAACATGGATAGAGGATTCATTAACATGGATAGAGGATTCGCTAACATGGATAGATGATTCATTAACATGGATAGAGGATTCATTAACATGAACAGAGGATTCGCTAACATGGACAGAGGATTCGCTAACATGGATAGAGGATTCATTAACATGGATAGAGGATTCGCTAACATGGATAGAGGATTCACTAACATGGATAGAGGATACTTTAACATGGATAGAGGATTCGCTAACATGGATAGAGGATTCACTTACAATGGTAGAGGATTCGTTAACATGGATAGAGGAATCGCTAAAATCAATATAGGATTCATTAACATGGATAGAGGATTCAATAACATGGATAGAGGATTCGCTAACATGGACAGAGGATTCGCTAACATGCAAAGAGGATTCGCTAACATGGATAGAGGATTCACTAACATGGATAGAGGATTCGTTAACATGGAAAGAGGATTCATTAACATGGATAGAGCATTCACTAAAGTGGATAGAAGATTCGTTAACATGGATAGAGGAATCGCTAACATCAATAGAGGATTCATTAACATGGATAGAGGATTCAATAACATGGATAGAGGATTCGCTAACATGGACAGAGGATTCGCTTACATGGACAGAGGATTCGCTGACATGGGCAGAGGATTCGCTAACATGGATAGAGGATTCACTAACATGGATAGAGGATTCGTTAACATGGATAGAGGATTCGCCAACATGGATAGAGGATTCACTAACATGAATAGAGGAGTCGCTAACATGGATAGAGGATTCGCTAACATCGATAGAGGATTCATTAACATGGACAGAGTATTCACTAACATGGACAGAGGATTCGCTAACATGGATAGAGGATTCGCTAACATGGATAGAGGAGACGCTAACATGGATAGAGGATTCATTAACATGGATAGAGGAATCGCTAACATCGATAGAGGATTCATTAACATGGATAGAGGATTCACTAACAAGAACAGAGGATTCATTAACATGGACAGAGGATTCGCTAACATGGATAGAGGATTCATTAACATTGACAGAGGATACATTAACATGCTCAGAGGATTCGCTAACATGGATAGAGGATTCGCTAACATGCATAGAGGATTCGCTAACATGGACAGAGGATTCGCTAACATGGACAGAGGATTCATTAACATGGATAGAGGATTCGCTAACATGGATAGAGGATTCGCTAACATGGATAGAGGATTCACTAACATGGATAGAGCATTCATTAACATGGATAGAGGATTCGCGAACATGGATAGAGGATTCGCTAACATGGACAGAGGATTCGCTAACATTGATAGAGGGTTCGCTAACATAGAGAGAGGATTCGCTAACATTGACAGAGGATTCATTAACATGGATAGAGGATTCGCTAACATGGACAGAGGTTTCATAAACATGGACAGAGGATTCATTAACATGGACAGAGGATTCGCAAACATGGACAGAGGTTTCATTAACATGGACAGAGGTTTCATTAACATGGACAGAGGATTGGCCAGCTTCGATATAGGATTCGCTAACATGGATAGAGGATTCGCTAACATGGTAGAGGATTCACTAACATGGATAGAGGATTCGCTAACAAGGTAGAGGATTCGCTAACATGCATAGAGGATTCACTAACATGGACAGAGGATTCACTAACATGGATAGAGGATTCGCTAACATGGTAGAGGATTCGCTAACATGGATAGAGGATTAACTAACATGGATAGAGGATTCGCTAACATGGATAGAGGATTCACCAACATGGATAGAGGATTCATTAACATGGATAGAGGATTCATTAACATGGATACAGTATTCGCTAACATGGACAGAGAATTCGCTAAAATGGATAGAGGATTCGCTAACATGGATAGAGGATTCGCTAACATGGATAGAGGATTTGCTAACATGGTTAGAGGATTCGTTAACATGGATAGAGGATTCGCTAACATGGAAAGAGGATTTGCTAACATGGACAGAGGATTAACTAACATGGACAGAGGATTCATTAATATTGACAGAGGATTCGCTAACATGGATAGAGGATTCGCTAACATGGAAAGAGGATTCATTAACATGGACAGAGGATTCGCTAACATGGATACAGGATTCGCTAACATGGATAGAGGATTCACTAACATGGATAGAGGATTCACTAACATGGATAGAGGATTCACTAACATGGACAGAGGATTCATTAACATGGACAGAGGATTCGCTAACATGGATAGAGGATTTGCTAACATGGATAGAGGATTCGCTAACATGGACAGAGGATTCATTAACATGGACAGAGGAATCGTTAACATGGATAGAGGATTCGCTAACATGAATAGAGGATTCACTATCATGGATAGGGGATTCATTAACATGGACAGAGGATGCACTAACATGGATAGAGGATTCGCTAACACGGACAGAGGATTCATTAACATGGATAGAGGATTCATTAACATGGATAGAGGATTCGTTAACATGGACAGAGGATTCTTTAACATGGACAGAGGATTCATTAAAATGGATAGAGGATTCATTAAAATGGATAGAGGATTCATTAACATGGATAGAGGATTCATTAACATGGATAGAGGATTCGCTAACATGGATAGAGGATTCATTAACATGGATAGAAGATTCGCTAACATGGATAGATGATTCATTAACATGGATAGAGGATTCATTAACATGAACAGAGGATTCGCTAACATGGACAGAGGATTCGCTAACATGGATAGAGGATTCATTAACATGGATAGAGGATTCGCTAACATGGATAGAGGATTCACTAACATGGATAGAGGATACTTTAACATGGATAGAGGATTCGCTAACATGGATAGAGGATTCACCTACAATGGTAGAGGATTCGTTAACATGGATAGAGGAATCGCTAAAATCAATAAAGGATTCATTAACATGGATGGAGGATTCAATAACATGGATAGAGGATTCACTAACATGGACAGAGGATTCGCTAACATGGATAGAGGATTCGCTAACATGGATAGAGGAGACGCTAACATGGACAGAGGATTCACTAACATGGACAGAGGATTCGCTAACATGGATAGAGGATTCGCTAACATGGATAGAGGATTCACTAACATGGATAGAGCATTCATTAACATGGATAGAGGATTCGCGAACATGGATAGAGGATTCGCTAACATGGACAGAGGATTCGCTAACATTGATAGAGGGTTCGCTAACATAGAGAGAGGATTCGCTAACATTGACAGAGGATTCATTAACATGGATAGAGGATTCGCTAACATGGACAGAGGTTTCATAAACATGGACAGAGGATTCATTAACATGGACAGAGGATTCGCAAACATGGACAGAGGTTTCATTAACATGGACAGAGGTTTCATTAACATGGACAGAGGATTGGCTAACTTCGATATAGGATTCGCGAACATGGATAGAGGATTCGCTAACATGGATAGAGGATTCATTAACATGGACAGAGGATTAGCTAACATGGATAGAGGATTCGCTAACATGGAGAGAGGATTCATTAACATGCACAGAGGATTCGCTCACATGGATAGAGGAATCATTAACATGGATAGAGGATTGTCGAACATGGAAAGAGGATTCGCTAACATGGATAGAGGATTCTCTAACATGGACATTGGATTCGCTAACATGGACAGAGGATTTGCTAACATCGATAGAGGATTCGCTAACATGGATAGAGGATTCGCTAACATGGATAGAGGATTCACTAACATCGATAGAGGATTCACTAACATGGATAGAGGATTGACTAACATGGATAGAGGATTGACTAACATGGATAGAGGATTCGCTAACATGGTAGAGGATTCACTAACATGGATAGAGGATTCGCTAACAAGGTAGAGGATTCGCTAACATGGATAGAGGATTCACTAACATGGACAGAGGATTCACTAACATGGATAGAGGATTCGCTAACATGGTAGAGGATTCGCTAACATGGATAGAGGATTAACTAACATGGATAGAGGATTCGCTAACATGGATAGAGGATTCACCAACATGGATAGAGGATTCATTAACATGGATAGAGGATTCATTAACATGGATACAGTATTCGCTAACATGGACAGAGAATTCGCTTAAATAGATAGAGGATTCGCTAACATGGATAGAGGATTCGCTAACATGGATAGAGGATTTGCTAACATGGTTAGAGGATTCGTTAACATGGATAGAGGATTCGCTAACATGGAAAGAGGATTTGCTAACATGGACAGAGGATTAACTAACATGGACAGAGGATTCATTAATATTGACAGAGGATTCGCTAACATGGATAGAGGATTCGCTAACATGGAAAGAGGATTCATTAACATGGACAGAGGATTCGCTAACATGGATACAGGATTCGCTAACATGGATAGAGGATTCACTAACATGGATAGAGGATTCACTAACATGGATAGAGGATTCACTAACATGGACAGAGGATTCATTAACATGGACAGAGGATTCGCTAACATGGATAGAGGATTTGCTAACATGGATAGAGGATTCGCTAACATGGACAGAGGATTCATTAACATGGACAGAGGAATCGTTAACATGGATAGAGGATTCGCTAACATGAATAGAGGATTCACTATCATGGATAGGGGATTCATTAACATGGACAGAGGATGCACTAACATGGATAGAGGATTCGCTAACACGGACAGAGGATTCATTAACATGGATAGAGGATTCATTAACATGGATAGAGGATTCGTTAACATGGACAGAGGATTCTTTAACATGGACAGAGGATTCATTAAAATGGATAGAGGATTCATTAAAATGGATAGAGGATTCGTTAACATGGATAGAGGATTCATTAACATGGATAGAGGATTCGCTAACATGGATAGAGGATTCATTAACATGGATAGAAGATTCGCTAACATGGATAGATGATTCATTAACATGGATAGAGGATTCATTAACATGAACAGAGGATTCGCTAACATGGACAGAGGATTCGCTAACATGGATAGAGGATTCATTAACATGGATAGAGGATTCGCTAACATGGATATTGGATTCACTAACATGGATAGAGGATACTTTAACATGGATAGAGGATTCGCTAACATGGATAGAGGATTCACCTACAATGGTAGAGGATTCGTTAACATGGATAGAGGAATCGCTAAAATCAATAAAGGATTCATTAACATGGATAGAGGATTCAATAACATGGATAGAGGATTCACTAACATGGACAGAGGATTCGCTAACATGCAAAGAGGATTCGCTAACATGCAAAGAGGATTCGCTAACATGGATAGAGGATTCGTTAACATGGATAGAGGATTCATTAACATGGATAAAGCATTCACTAAAATGGATAGAAGATTCGTTAACATGGATAGAGGAATCGCTAACATCAATAGAGGATTCATTAACATGGATAGAGGATTCAATAACATGGATAGAGGATTCGCTAACATGGACAGATGATTCGCTAACATGGACAGAGGATTCGCTGACATGGACAGAGGATTCGCTAACATGGATAGAGGATTCACTAACATGGATAGCGGATTCGTTAACATGGATAGAGGATTCGCCAACAGGGATAGAGGGTTCACTAACATGAATAGAGGAGTCGCTAACATGGATAGAGGATTCGCTAACATCGATAGAGGATTCATTAACATGGACAGAGTATTCACTAACATGGACAGAGGATTCGCTAACATGGATAGAGGATTCGCTAACATGGATAGAGGAGTCGCTAACATCGATAGAGGATTCATTAACATGGATAGAGGATTCACTAACAAGAACAGAGGATTCATTAACATGGACAGAGGATTCGCTAACATGGACAGAGGATTTGCTAACATCGAAAGAGGATTCGCTAACATGGATAGAGGATTCATTAACATGGATAGAGGATTCACTAACATGGACAGAGGATTCATTAACATGAATAGAGTATTCGCTAACATGGATAGAGGATTCTCTAACATGGACAGTGGATTCGCTAACATGGGTAGAGGATTCGCAGACATGGATAGAGGATTCACTAACATGGATAATATTCGTTAAAATGGATAGAGGATTCGCTAACATGGATAGAGGATTCGCTAACATGGATAGAGGATTCGCTAACATGGATAGAGGATTCATTAACATGGACAGAGGATTCGCTAACATGGACAGAGGATTCATTAACTTGGACAGAGGAATCACTAAAATGGACAGAGGATTCACTAACATGGACAGAGGATTCATTAACATGCATAGAGGATTCGCTAACATGGACAGAGGATTCATTAACATGGACAGAGGAATCGCTAACATGGATAGAGGATTCGCTAACATGGACAGAAGATTCATTAACATGGATATAGGATTCGCTAACATGGTAGAGGATTCGCTAACATGGATAGAGGATTCACTAACATGGATAGAGGATTCGCTAACAAGGTAGAGGATTCGCTAACATGGATAGAGGATTCACTAACATGGACAGAGGATTCACTAACATGGGTAGAGGATTCGCTAACATGGTAGAGGATTCGCTAACATGGATAGAGGATTCATTAACATGGATAGAGGATTAACTAACATGGATAGAGGATTCACCAACATGGATAGAGGATTCACCAACATGGATAGAGGATCCATTAACATGGATAGAGGATTCATTAACATGGATAGAGTATTCGCTAACATGGACAGAGAATTCACTAAAATGGATAGAGGATTCGCTAACATGGATAGAGGATTCGCTAACATGGAAGAGGATTCACTAACATGGATAGAGGATTCGCTAACATGGATAGAGGAATCGCTAACATCAATACAGGATTCATTAACATGGATAGAGGATTCACTAACATGGACAGAGGATTCATTAACATGGACAGAGGATTCGCTAACATGGATAGAGGATTTGCTAACATGGACAGAGGATTAACTAACATGGACAGAGGATTCATTAATATTGACAGAGGATTCGCTAACATGGATAGAGGATTCGCTAACATGGATAGAGGAATCGCAAACATCAATAGAGGATTCAATAACATGGATAGAGGATTAACTAACATGGACAGAGGATTCATTAACATGAACAGAGGATTCGCTAACATGGATAGAGGATTCGCTAACATGGATAGAGGATTCATTAACATGGACAGAGGATTCGCTAACATGGATAGAGGATTCGCTAACATGGATAGTGGATTCACTAACATGGATAGAGGATTCACTAACATGGACAGAGGATTCATTAACATGGACAGAGGATTCGCTAACATGGATAGAGGATTTGCTAACATGGATAGAGGATTCGCTAACATGGACAGAGGATTCATTAACATGGACAGAGGCATCGTTAACATGGATAGAGGATTCGCTAACATGGATAGAGGATTCGCTAACATGGATAGAGGATTCATTAACATGGACAGAGGATTTGCTAACATGGACAGAGGATTCATTAACATGGACAGAGGAATCGCTAAAATGGACAGAGGATTCATTAACATGCATAGAGGATTTGCTAACATGGATAGAGGATTCATTAACATAGACAGAGGAATTGCTAACATGGACAGAGGATTCACTAACATGGACAGAGGATTCATTAACATGGACAGAAGCTTCGCTAACATGGACAGAGCATTCATTAACATGGACAGAGGAATCGCTAACATGGATAGAGGATTCATTAACATGGATGGAGGATTCACTAACAAGGTTAGAGGATTCATTAACATGGATATCGGATTCACTAACATGAATAGAGGATTCACTATCATGGATAGGGGATTCATTAACATGGACAGAGGATTCACTAACATGGATAGAGGATTCGCTAACACGGACAGAGGATTCATTAACATGGATAGAGGATTCATTAACATGGATAGAGGATTCGTTAACATGGACAGAGGATTCATTAACATGGACAGAGGATTCATTAAAATGGATAGAGGATTCATTAAAATGGATAGAGGATTCGTTAACATGGATAGAGTATTCATTAACATGGATAGAGGATTCGCTAACATGGATAGAGGATTCATTAACATGGATAGAAGATTCGCTAACATGGATAGATGATTCATTAACATGGATAGAGGATTCATTAACATGAACAGAGGATTCGCTAACATGGACAGAGGATTCGCTAACATGGATAGAGGATTCATTAACATGGATAGAGGATTCGCTAACATGGATAGAGGATTCACTAACATGGATAGAGATACTTTAACATGGATAGAGGATTCGCTAACATGGATAGAGGATTCACCTACAATGGTAGAGGATTCGTTAACATGGATAGAGGAATCGCTAAAATCAATAAAGGATTCATTAACATGGATAGAGGATTCAATAACATGGATAGAGCATTCACTAACATGGACAGAGGATTCGCTAACATGCAAAGAGGATTCGCTAACATGCAAAGAGGATTCGCTAACATGGATAGAGGATTCGTTAACATGGATAGAGGATTCATTAACATGGATAAAGCATTCACTAAAATGGATAGAAGATTCGTTAACATGGATAGAGGAATCGCTAACATCAATAGAGGATTCATTAACATGGATAGAGGATTCAATAACATGGATAGAGGATTCGCTAACATGGACAGAGGATTCGCTAACATGGACAGAGGATTCGCTGACATGGACAGAGGATTCGCTAACATGGATAGAGGATTCACTAACATGGATAGCGGATTCGTTAACATGGATAGAGGATTCGCCAACAGGGATAGAGGATTCACTAACATGAATAGAGGAGTCGCTAACATGGATAGAGGATTCGCTAACATCGATAGAGGATTCATTAACATGGACAGAGTATTCACTAACATGGACAGAGGATTCGCTAACATGGATAGAGGATTCGCTAACATGGATAGAGGAGTCGCTAACATCGATAGAGGATTCATTAACATGGATAGAGGATTCACTAACAAGAACAGAGGATTCATTAACATGGACAGAGGATTCGCTAACATGGACAGAGGATTTGCTAACATCGAAAGAGGATTCGCTAACATGGATAGAGGATTCATTAACATGGATAGAGGATTCACTAACATGGACAGAGGATTCATTAACATGAATAGAGTATTCGCTAACATGGATAGAGGATTCTCTAACATGGACAGTGGATTCGCTAACATGGGTAGAGGATTCGCAGACATGGATAGAGGATTCACTAACATGGATAATATTCGTTAAAATGGATAGAGGATTCGCTAACATGGATAGAGGATTCGCTAACATGGATAGAGGATTCGCTAACATGGATAGAGGATTCATTAACATGGACAGAGGATTCGCTAACATGGACAGAGGATTCATTAACTTGGACAGAGGAATCACTAAAATGGACAGAGGATTCACTAACATGGACAGAGGATTCATTAACATGCATAGAGGATTCGCTAACATGGACAGAGGATTCATTAACATGGACAGAGGAATCGCTAACATGGATAGAGGATTCGCTAACATGGACAGAAGATTCATTAACATGGATAGAGGATTCGCTAACATGGTAGAGGATTCGCTAACATGGATAGAGGATTCACTAACATGGATAGAGGATTCGCTAACAAGGTAGAGGATTCGCTAACATGGATAGAGGATTCACTAACATGGACAGAGGATTCACTAACATGGGTAGAGGATTCGATAACATGGTAGAGGATTCGCTAACATGGATGGAGGATTCATTAACATGGATAGAGGATTAACTAACATGGATAGAGGATTCACCAACATGGATAGAGGATTCACCAACATGGATAGAGGATCCATTAACATGGATAGAGGATTCATTAACATGGATAGAGTATTCGCTAACATGGACAGAGAATTCGCTAAAATGGATAGAGGATTCGCTAACATGGATAGAGGATTCGCTAACATGGAAGAGGATTCACTAACATGGATAGAGGATTCGCTAACATGGATAGAGGAATCGCTAACATCAATACAGGATTCATTAACATGGATAGAGGATTCACTAACATGGACAGAGGATTCATTAACATGGACAGAGGATTCGCTAACATGGATAGAGGATTTGCTAACATGGACAGAGGATTAACTAACATGGACAGAGGATTCATTAATATTGACAGAGGATTCGCTAACATGGATAGAGGATTCGCTAACATGGATAGAGGAATCGCAAACATCAATAGAGGATTCAATAACATGGATAGAGGATTAACTAACATGGACAGAGGATTCATTAACATGAACAGAGGATTCGCTAACATGGATAGAGGATTCGCTAACATGGATAGAGGATTCATTAACATGGACAGAGGATTCGCTAACATGGATAGAGGATTCGCTAACATGGATAGTGGATTCACTAACATGGATAGAGGATTCACTAACATGGACAGAGGATTCATTAACATGGACAGAGGATTCGCTAACATGGATAGAGGATTTGCTAACATGGATAGAGGATTCGCTAACATGGACAGAGGATTCATTAACATGGACAGAGGCATCGTTAACATGGATAGAGGATTCGCTAACATGGATAGAGGATTCGCTAACATGGATAGAGGATTCATTAACATGGACAGAGGATTTGCTAACATGGACAGAGGATTCATTAACATGGACAGAGGAATCGCTAAAATGGACAGAGGATTCATTAACATGCATAGAGGATTTGCTAACATGGATAGAGGATTCATTAACATAGACAGAGGAATTGCTAACATGGACAGAGGATTCACTAACATGGACAGAGGATTCATTAACATGGACAGAAGCTTCGCTAACATGGACAGAGCATTCATTAACATGGACAGAGGAATCGCTAACATGGATAGAGGATTCATTAACATGGATGGAGGATTCACTAACATGGTTAGAGGATTCATTAACATGGATATCGGATTCACTAACATGAATAGAGGATTCACTATCATGGATAGGGGATTCATTAACATGGACAGAGGATTCACTAACATGGATAGAGGATTCGCTAACACGGACAGAGGATTCATTAACATGGATAGAGGATTCATTAACATGGATAGAGGATTCGTTAACATGGACAGAGGATTCATTAACATGGACAGAGGATTCATTAAAATGGATAGAGGATTCATTAAAATGGATAGATGATTCGTTAACATGGATAGAGTATTCATTAACATGGATAGAGGATTCGCTAACATGGATAGAGGATTCATTAACATGGATAGAAGATTCGCTAACATGGATAGATGATTCATTAACATGGATAGAGGATTCATTAACATGAACAGAGGATTCGCTAACATGGACAGAGGATTCGCTAACATGGATAGAGGATTCACTAACATGGATAGAGGATACTTTAACATGGATAGAGGATTCGCTAGCATGGATAGAGGATTCACTTACAATGGTAGAGGATTCGTTAACATGGATAGAGGAATCGCTAAAATCAATAAAGGATTCATTAACATGGATAGAGGATTCAATAACATGGATAGAGGATTCGCTAACATGGACAGAGGATTCGCTAACATGCAAAGAGGATTCGCTAACATGGATAGAGGATTCACTAACATGGATAGAGGATTCGTTAACATGGATAGAGGATTCATTAACATGGATAGAGCATTCACTAAAATGGATAGAAGATTCGTTAACATGGATAGAGGAATCGCTAACATCAATAGAGGATTCATTAACATGGATAGAGGATTCAATAACATGGATAGAGGATTCGCTAACATGGACAGAGGATTCGCTAACATGGACAGAGGATTCGCTGACATGGACAGAGGATTCGCTAACATGGATAGAGGATTCACTAACATGGATAGAGGATTCACTAACATGGATAGAGGATTCGTTAACATGGATAGAGGATTCGCCAACATGGATAGAGGATTCACTAACATGAATAGAGGAGTCGCTAACATGGATAGAGGATTCGCTAACATCGATAGAGGATTCATTAACATGGACAGAGTATTCACTAACATGGACAGAGGATTCGCTAACATGGATAGAGGATTCGCTAACATGGATAGAGGAGTCGCTAACATGGATAGAGGATTCATTAACATGGATAGAGGAATCGCTAACATCGATAGAGGATTCATTAACATGGATAGAGGATTCACAAACAAGAACAGAGGATTCATTAACATGGACAGAGGATTCGCTAACATGGACAGAGGATTTGCTAACATCGATAGAGGATTCGCTAACATGGATAGAGGATTCATTAACATGGATAGAGGATTCACTAACATGGACAGAGGATTCATTAACATGAATTGAGTATTCGCTAACATGGATAGAGGATTCTCTAACACGGAGAGTGGATTCGCTAACATGGGTAGAGGATTCGCTGACATGGATAGAGGATTCACTAACATGGATAAGGATTCGTTAAAATGGATAGAGGATTCGCTAACATGGAATGCGGATTCGTTAACAAGGATAGAGGATTCGCTGACAAGGACAGGGGATTCACTAACATGGATAGAGGATTCGCTAACTTGGACAGAGGTTTCGCTAACATGGATAGAGGATTCGCTAACTTGGACAGAGGATTACCTAACATGGATAGAGTATTCGCTAACATGGATCGAGGATTCGCTAACATGGATAGAAGAATCGCTAACATGGATAGAGGATTCATTAACATGGATAGAGGATTCGCTAACATGGATAGAGGATTCATTAACATGGATAGACGATTCGCTAACATGGATAGATGATTCATTAACATGGATAGAGGATTCATTAACATGAACAGAGGATTCACTAACATGGACAGAGGATTCGCTAACATGGATAGAGGATTCATTAACATGGATAGAGGATTCGCTAACATGGATAGAGGATTCACTAACATGGATAGAGGATACTTTAACATGGATAGAGGATTCGCTAACATGGATAGAGGATTCAGTTACAATGGTAGAGGATTCGTTAACATGGATAGAGGAATCGCTAAAATCAATAAAGGATTCATTAACATGGATAGAGGATTCAATAACATGGATAGAGGATTCGCTAACATGGACAGAGAATTCGCTAACATGCAAAGAGGATTCGCTAACATGGATAGAGGATTCACTAACATGGATTGAGGATTCGTTAACATGGATAGAGGATTCGTTAACATGGATAGAGCATTCACTAAAATGGATAGAAGATTCGTTAACATGGATAGAGGAATCGCTAACATCAATAGAGGATTCATTAACATGGATAGAGGATTCAATAACATGGATAGAGGATTCGCTAACATGGACAGAGGATTCGCTAACATGGACAGAGGATTCGCTGACATGGACAGAGGATTCGCTAACATGGATAGAGGATTCACTAACATGGATAGAGGATTCGTTAACATGGATAGAGGATTCGCCAACATGGATAGAGGATTCACTAACATGAATAGAGGAGTCGCTAACATGGATAGAGGATTCGCTAACATCGATAGAGGATTCATTAACATGGACAGAGTATTCACTAACATGGACAGAGGATTCGCTAACATGGATAGAGGATTCTGTAACATGGATAGAGGAGTCGCTAACATGGATAGAGGATTCATTAACATGGATAGAGGAATCGCTAACATCGATAGAGGATTCATTAACATGGATAGAGGATTCACAAACAAGAACAGAGGATTCATTAACATGGACAGAGGATTCGCTAACATGGACAGAGGATTTGCTAACATCGATAGAGGATTCACTAACATGGATAGAGGATTCATTAACATGGATAGAGGATTCACTAACATGGACAGAGGATTCATTAACATGAATAGAGTATTCGCTAACATGGATAGAGGATTCTCTAACACGGACAGTGGATTCGCTAACATGGGTAGAGGATTCGCTGACATGGATAGAGGATTCACTAACATGGATAAGGATTCGTTAAAATGGATAGAGGATTCGCTAACATGGAATGCGGATTCGTTAACAAGCATAGAGGATTCGCTGACAAGGACAGGGGATTCACGAACATGGATAGAGGATTCGCTAACTTGGACAGAGGTTTCGCTAACATGGATAGAGGATTCGCTAACTTGGACAGAGGATTCACTAACATGGATAGAGTATTCGCTAACATGGATCGAGGATTCGATAACATGGATAGAAGTATCGCTAACATGGATAGAGGATTCACTAACATGGATAGAGGATTCGCTAACATGGATAGAGGATTCACTAACATGAATGGAGGAGTCGCTAACACGGATAGAGGATTCGCTAACATCTATAGAGGATTCATTAACATGGACAGAGGATTCACTAACATGGACAGAGGATTCGCTAACATGGATAGAGGATTCGCTAACATGGATAGAGGATTCGCTAACATGGATAGAGGAGTCGCTAACATGGATAGAGGATTCATTAACATGGACAGAGGAATCGCTAACATCGAAAGAGGATTCATTAACATGGATAGAGGATTCACTAACATGGACAGAGGATTCATTAACATGGACATAGGATTCGCTAACATGGATCGAGGATTCATTAACATTGACAGAGGATTCATTAACATGCTCAGAGGATTCGCTAACATGGATAGAGGATTCGCTATCATGGACAGAGGATTCATTAACATGGATAGAGGATTCGCGAACATGGATAGAGGATTCGCTAACTAGGACAGAGGATTCGCTAACATTGATAGAGGATTCGCTAACATGGATAGAAGATTCGCTAACATGGACAGAGGATTCATTAACATGGATAGAGGATTCTCTAACATGGACAGAGGATTCATTAACTTGGATAGAGGATTCGCTAACATGGATAGAGGATTCATTAACATGGATAGAGGATTCGCGAACATGGATAGAGGATTCGCTAACTAGGACAGAGTATTCGCTAACATTGGTTGAGGATTCGCTAACATGGATAGAAGATTCGCTAACATGGACAGAGGATTCATTAACATGGACAGAGGATTCGCTAACATGGACAGAGGTTTCATTAACATGGACAGAGGATTCATTAACATGGACAGAGGTTTCGCTAACATGGACAGAGGTTTCATTAACATGGACAGAGGATTCATTAACATGGACAGAGGATTCGCTAACATGGACAGAGGTTTCATTAACATGGACAGAGGATTCATTAACATGGACAGAGGGTTAGCTAACAAGGATAGAGGATTCGGTAACATGGATAGAGGATTCATTAACATGCACAGAGGATTCGCTAACATGGATAGAGGAATCATTAACATGGATAGAGGAATCATTAACATGGATAGAGGATTCTCTAACATAATCAGAGGATTCACTAACATGGATAGAGGATTCTCTAACATGGACAGTGGATTCGCTAACATGGACAGAGGATTTGCTAACATCGAAAGAGGATTCGCTAACATGGATAGAGGATTCATTAACATGGATAGAGGATTCGCTACAATGGATAGAGTATTCGCTAACATGGATAGAGGATTCTCTAACATGGACAGTGGATTCGCTAACACGGACAGAGGATTTGCTAACATGGATAGAGGATTCGCTAACATGGATTGCGGATTCGTTAACATGGATAGAGGATTCGCTAACATGGATAGAGGATTCGCTGACATGGATAGAGGATTCACTAACATGGATATAGGATTCATTAACATGGACAGAGGATTCACCAACATGGATAGAGGATTCACTAACATGGACAGAGGATTCGCTAACATGGACAGAGGATTAGCTAACATGGCTAGAGGATTCGTTAACATGGACAGAGGATTCGCTAACATGGATAGTGGATTCGTTAACATGGATAGAGGATTCGCTAACATGGACAGAGGATTCACTAACATGGATAGAGGATTCGCTAACTGGGACAGAGGATTCGCTAACATGGACAGAGGATTCGCTAACTTGGACAGATGATTCACTAACTTAGATACAGGATTCATTAACATGGATAGAGTATTCGCTAACATGGATAGAGGATTCGCTAACATGGATAGAGGATTCGCTAACATGGATAGAGGATTTGCTAACATGGACAGAGGATTCATTAACATGGATAGAGGATTCGTTATCATGGATAGAGGATTCGCTGACATGGACAGAGGATTCACAAACATGGATAGAGGATTCGCTAACTTGGACAGAGGATTTGCTAACATGGATAGAGTATTCTCTAACATGGATAGAGGATTCGATAACATGGATAGAGGATTCCCTAACATGGATAGAGGAATCGCTAACATGGATAGAGGATTCGCTAATATGGACAGGGATTTCGCTATCATGATAGAGGATTCGCTAACATGGACAGAGGATTCACTAACATTGATAGAGGATTCGACAACATGGATAGCGGATTCGCTAACATCGATAGAGGATTCACAAACATGGATAGAGGATTCGCTAACATAGACAGAGGATTCATTAACATGGATAGAGGATTCATTGACATGCATAGAGTATTCATTAACATGGACAGAGGATTCATTAACATGTATAGAGGATTCATTAAAATGGATAGAGGATTAGTTAACATGGATAGAGGATTCATTAACATGGATAGAAGATTCGCGAACATGGATAGAGGATTCGCTAACTAGGACAGAGGATTCGCTAACATTGATAGAGGATTCGCTAACATGGATAGAAGATTCGCTAACATGGACAGAGGATTCAGTAACATGGTTAGAGGATTCACTAACATGGATAGAGGATTCACTAACATGGACAGAGGATTCATTAACATGCTCAGAGGATACGCTAACATGGATAGAGGATTAATTTACATGGAGAGAGGATTCACTAACATGGATAGAGGATTCACTAACATGGACAGAGGATTCGCTAACATGGATAGAGGATTCATTAACATGGATAGAGGATTCGCTAACATGGACAGAGGATTCATTAACATGGATAGAGGATTCGCGAACATGGATAGAGGATTCGCTAACTAGGACAGAGGATTCGCTAACATTGATAGAGGATTCGCTAACATGGATAGAAGATTCGCTAACATGGACAGAGGATTCATTAACATGGACAGAGGATTCGCTAACATGGACAGAGGTTTCATTAACATGGACAGAGGATTCATTAACATGGACAGAGGTTTCGCTAACATGGTCAGAGGTTTCATAACATGGACAGAGGATTCATTCACATGGACAGAGGATTCGCTAACATGGACAGAGGTTTTATTAACATGGACAGAGGATTCATTAACATGGACAGAGGGTTCGCTAACAAGGATAGAGGATTCGGTAACATGGATAGAGGATTCATTAACATGCACAGAGGATTCGCTAACATGGATAGAGGAATCATTAACATGGATAGAGGAATCATTAACATGGATAGAGGATTCTCCAACATAATCAGAGGATTCACTAACATGGATAGAGGATTCTCTAACATGGACAGTGGATTAGCTAACATGGACAGAGGATTTGCTAACATCGATAGAGGATTCGCTAACATGGATAGAGGATTCATTAACATGGATAGAGGATTCGCTACAATGGATAGAGTATTCGCTAACATGGATAGAGGATTCTCTAACATGGACAGTGGATTCGCTAACACGGACAGAGGATTCGCTAACATGGATAGAGGATTCGCTAATATGGATTGCGGATTCGTTAACATGGATAGAGGATTCGCTAACATGGATAGAGGATTCGCTGACATGGATAGAGGATTCACTAACATGGATAGAGGATTCATTAACATGGACAGAGGATTCACCAACATGGATAGAGGATTCACTAACATGGACAGAGGATTCGCTAACATGGACAGAGGATTAGCTAACATGGCTAGAGGATTCGCTAACATGGACAGAGGATTCGCTAACATGGATAGTGGATTCGTTAACATGGATAGAGGTTTCGCTAACATGGACAGAGGATTCACTAACATGGATAGAGGATTCGCTAACTGGGACAGAGGATTCGCTAACATGGATAGAGGATTCGCTAACTTGGACAGAGGATTCACTAACTTAGATACAGGATTCATTAACATGGATAGAGTATTCGCTAACATGGATAGAGGATTCGCTAACATCGATAGAGGATTCACAAACATGGATAGAGGATTCGCTAACATAGACAGAGGATTCATTAACATGGATAGAGGATTCATTAACATGCATAGAGTATTCGTTAACATGGACAGAGGATTCATTAACATGTATAGAGGATTCATTAAAATGGATAGAGGATTAGTTAACATGGATAGAGGATTAATTAACATGGATAGAAGATTCGCTAACATGGATAGAGGATTCGTTAACATGGACAGAGGATTCATAAACATGGATAGAGGATTCACGAACATGGACAGAGGATTCATTAACATGGACAGAGGATTCGCTAACATGGATAGAGGATTCGCTGACATGGACAGAGGATTCACTAACATGGATAGAGGATTCGCTAACTGGGACAGAGGATTCGCTAACATGGATAGAGGATTCGATAACTTGGACAGAGGATTCACTAACTTAGATACAGGATTCATTAACATGGATAGAGTATTCGCTAACATGGATAGAGGATTCGCTAACATGGATAGAGGATTCGCTAACATGGATAGAGGATTTGCTAACATGGACAGAGGATTCATTAACATGGACAGAGGATTCATTAACATGGATATAGGATTCGCTAACATCAATAGTGGATTCATTAACATGGATAGAGGATTCATTAACATGGATAGAGGATTCGCTAACATGTATGGAGGATTCGGTAACAGGAAAGAGGATTCGCTAACATGGATAGAGGATTCGCTAACATGGATAGAGGATTCACTAACATGGACAGAGGATTCGTTAACAAGGATAGAGGATACGCTAACATGGATAGAGGAGTCGCTAACATGGATAGAGGAGTCGCTAACATGGATAGAGGATTCGCTAACATGGATAGAGGATTCATTAACATTGACAGAGGATTCATTAACATGCTCAGAGGATTCGCTAACATGGATAGAGGATTCGCTAACATGGACAGAGGATTCATTAACATGGATAGAGGATTCGTTAACATGGATAGAGGATTCATTAACATGGATAGAAGATTCGCGAACATGGATAGAGGATTCGCTAACTAGGAAGAGGATTCGCTAACATTGATAGAGGATTCGCTAACATGGATAGAAGATTCGCTAACATGGACAGAGGATTCATTTACATGGATAGAGGATTCGCTAACATGGACAGAGGATTCGCTAACATGGACAGAGGATTCATTAACATGGATAGAGGATTCGCTAACATGGATAGAGGATTCATTAACATGGATAGAGGATTCATTAACATGGACAGAGGATTCGCGAACATGGACAGAGGATTCGCTAACTAGGACAGAGGATTCATTAACATGGATAGAGGATTCGCGAACATGGATAGAGGATTCGCTAACTAGGACAGAGGATTCGCTAACATTGATAGAGGATTCGCTAACATGGATAGAAGATTCGCTAACATGGACAGAGGATTCATTAACATGGATAGAGGATTCACTAACATGGACAGAGGTTTCATTAATATGGACAGAGGATTCATTAAGATGGACAGAGGTTTCGCTAACATGGACAGAGGTTTCATTAACATGGACAGAGGATTCATTAACATGGACAGAGGATTCGCTAACATGGACAGAGGTTTCATTAACATGGACTGATGATTCATTAAAATGGACAGAGGGTTAGCTAACAATGATAGAGGATTCGGTAACATGGATAGAGGATTCATTAACATGCACAGAGGATTCGCTAACATGGATAGAGGAATCATTAACATGGATAGAGGATTCTCTAACATAATCAGAGGATTCACTAACATGGATAGAGGATTCTCTAACATGGACAGTGGATTCGCTAACATGGACAGAGGATTTGCTAACATCGAAAGAGGATTCGCTAACATGGATAGAGGATTCATTAACATGGATAGAGGATTCGCTACAATGGATAGAGTATTCGCTAACATGGATAGAGGATTCTCTAACATGGACAGTGGATTCGCTAACACGGACAGAGGATTTGCTAACATGGATAGAGGATTCGCTAACATGGATTGCGGATTCGTTAACATGGATAGAGGATTCGCTAACATGGATAGAGGATTCGCTGACATGGATAGAGGATTCACTAACATGGATAGAGGATTCGTTAAAAAAGATAGAGGATCCGCTAACATGGATAGAGGATTCGCTAACATGGATAGAGGATTCACTAACATGGACAGAGGATTCACCAACATGGATAGAGGATTCACTAACATGGACAGAGGATTCGCTAACATGGACAGAGGATTCGCTAACATGGCTAGAGGATTCGCTAACATGGACAGAGGATTCGCTAACATGGATAGTGGATTCGTTAACATGGATAGAGGATTCGCTAACATGGATAGAGGATTCGCTGACATGGATAGAGGATTCACTAACATGGATAGAGGATTCGTTAAAAAAGATAGAGGATCCGCTAACATGGATAGAGGATTCGCTGACATGGATAGAGGATTCACTAACATGGATAGAGGATTCATTAACATGGACAGAGGATTCACCAACATGGATAGAGGATTCACTAACATGGACAGAGGATTCGCTAACATGGACAGAGGATTCGCTAACATGGCTAGAGGATTCGCTAACATGGACAGAGGATTCGCTAACATGGATAGTGGATTCGTTAACATGGATAGAGGATTCGCTAACATGGACAGAGGATTCACTAACTTCGATACAGGATTCATTAACATGGATAGAGGATTCGCTAACATTGATAGAGGATTCGCTAACATGGATAGAAGAATCGCTAACATGGATAGAGGATTCACTGACATGGATAGAGGATTGGCTAACATGTACAGAGGATTCATTAACATGGATAGAGGATTCGTTAACATGGATAGAGGATTCGCTGACATGGACAGAGGATTCACAAACATGGATAGAGGATTCGCTAACTTGGACAGAGGATTTGCTAACATGGATAGAGTATTCTCTAACAAGGATAGAGGAATCGCTAACATGGATAGAGGATTCGCTAATATGGACAGAGATTTCGCTATCATGATAGAGGATTCGCTAACATGGACAGAGGATTCACTAACATTGATAGAGGATTCGACAACATGGATAGCGGATTCGCTAACATCGATAGAGGATTCACAAACATGGATAGAGGATTCGCTAACATAGACAGAGGATTCATTAACATGGATAGAGGATTCATTAACATGCATAGAGTATTCGTTAACATGGACAGAGGATTCATTAACATGTAAAGAGGATTCATTAAAATGGATAGAGGATTAGTTAACATGCATAGAGGATTCATTAACATGGATAGAAGAATCGCTAACATGGATAGAGGATTCGTTAACATGGACAGAGGATTCATAAACATGGATAGAGGATTCACTAACATGGACAGAGGATTCATTAACATGGACAGAGGATTCGCTAACATGGATAGAGGATTCGCTGACATGGATAGAGGATTCGTTAACATGGATAGAGGAATCGCTAACATCAATAGTGGATTCATTAACAGGGATAGAGGATTCATTAACATGGATAGAGGATTCGCTAACATGTATGGAGGATTCGGTAACAGGAAAGAGGATTTGCTAACATGGATAGAGGATTCACTAACATGGATAGAGGATTCGTTAACAAAAATAGAGGATTCGCTAACATGGATAGAGGAGTCGCTAACATGGATAGAGGAGTCGCTAACATGGATAGAGGATTCGCTAACATGGATAGAGGAAACGCTAACATGGACAGAGGATTCATTAACAAGGATAGGGGATTCATTAACATGGACAGAGGATTCATTAACATGGACACAGGATTCGCTAACATGTATAGAGGATTCACTAACATGGATAGAGGATTCATTGACATGGACAGAGGATTCATTAACATGCTCAGAGGATTCGCTAACATGGATAGAGGATTCGCTGATATGGATAGAGGATTCAGTGACATGGTCAGAGGATTCGCTAACATGGATAGAGAATTCACTAACATGGATAGAGGATTCATTAACATTGACAGAGTATTCATTAACATGGTCAGAGGATTCGCTATCATGGATAGAGGATTCGCTAACATGGATAGAGGTTTAATTAACATGGACAGAGGATTCGCTATCATGGATTGAGGATTCATTAACATTGATAGAGGATTCAATAACATTGATATAGGATTCACTAACATAGTTAGAGGATTCATTAACATGGACAGAGGATTCGCTTACATTGATAGAGGATTCGCTAACATGGATAGAGGTTTCATTAACATGGACAGAGGATTCGCTAACATGGATAGAGGATTCGCTAACATGGATAGAGGATTCGCTAACATGGATAGAGGATTCATTAACATGGATAGAGGATTCACTAATATGGATAGAGGATTCGCTAACATGGAAAGAGGATTCGCTAACATGGATAGAGGATTCATTAACATGGACAGAGGATTCGTTAACATGGATAGAGGATTCGCTAACATGGATAGAGGAGTCGCTAACATGGATAGAGGATTCGCTAACATCGATAGAGGATACATTAACATGGATAGAGGATTCACTAACATGGACAGAGGATTCATTAACATGCTCAGAGGATTCGCTAACATGGACAGAGGATTCATTAACATGGATAGAGGATTCATTAACATGGACAGAGGATTCGCTAACATGGATAGAGAATTCACTAACGTGGATAGAGGATTCATTAACATGGATAGAGGATTCATTAACATTGACATAGGATTCATTAACATGCTCAGAGGTTTCGCTAACATGGATAGAGAATTCGCTAACATGGATAGAGAATTCGCTAACATGGATAGAGGATTCGCTAACATTGGCAGAGGATTCATTAACATGGACAGAGGATTCACTAACATGGATAGAGGATTCACTAACATGGACAGAGTTTTCATTAACATGGACAGAGGATTCACAAACATGGATAGAGGATTCGCTAACATCGATAGTGGATTCACTCACATGGATAGAGTTTTCATTAACATGGACAGAGGATTCGCTAACATGGATAGACGATTCGCTGACATGGATAGAGGATTCATTAACATAGACAGAGGAATTGCTAACATGGACAGAGGATTCACTAACATGGACAGAGGATTCATTAACATGGACAGAAGCTTCGCTAACATGGACAGAGCATTCATTAACATGGACAGAGGAATCGCTAACATGGATAGAGGATTCATTAACATGGTTAGAGGATTCATTAACATGGATATCGGATTCACTAACATGAATAGAGGATTCACTATCATGGATAGGGGATTCATTAACATGGACAGAGGATTCACTAACATGGATAGAGGATTCGCTAACACGGACAGAGGATTCATTAACATGGATAGAGGATTCATTAACATGGATAGAGGATTCATTAACATGGACAGAGGATTCATTAAAATGGATAGAGGATTCATTAAAATGGATAGAGGATTCGTTAACATGGATAGAGGATTCATTAACATGGATAGAGGATTCGCTAACATGGATAGAGGATTCATTAACATGGATAGACGATTCGCTAACATGGATAGATGATTCCTTAACATGGAGAGAGGATTCATTAACATGAACAGAGGATTCACTAACATGGACAGAGGATTCGCTAACATGGATAGAGGATTCATTAACATGGATAGAGGATTCGCTAACATGGATAGAGGATTCACTAACATGGATAGAGGATACTTTAACATGGATAGAGGATTCGCTAACATGGATAGAGGATTCACTTACAATGGTAGAGGATTCGTTAACATGGATAGAGGAATCGCTAAAATCAATAAAGGATTCATTAACATGGATAGAGGATTCAATAACATGGATAGAGGATTCGCTAACATGGACAGAGGATTCGCTAACATGCAAAGAGGATTCGCTAACATGGATAGAGGATTCACTAACATGGATAGAGGATTCGTTAACATGGATAGAGGATTCACTAACATGAATGGAGGAGTCGCTAACACGGATAGAGGATTCGCTAACATCTATAGAGGATTCATTAACATGGACAGAGGATTCACTAACATGGACAGAGGATTCGCTAACATGGATAGAGGATTCGCTAACATGGATAGAGGAGTCGCTAACATGGATAGAGGATTCATTAACATGGACAGAGGAATCGCTAACATCGATAGAGGATTCATTAACATGGATAGAGGATTCACTAACATGGACAGAGAATTCATTAACATGGACATAGGATTCGCTAACATGGATCGAGGATTCATTAACTTTGACAGAGGATTCATTAACATGCTCAGAGGATTCGCTAACATGGATAGAGGATTCGCTATCATGGACAGAGGATTCATTAACATGGATAGAGGATTCGCGAACATGGATAGAGGATTCGCTAACTAGGACAGAGGATTCGCTAACATTGATAGAGGATTCGCTAACATGGATAGAAGATTCGCTAACATGGACAGAGGATTCATTAACATGGATAGAGGATTCGCTAACATGGACAGAGGATTCATTAACATGGATAGAGGATTCGCTAACATGGATAGAGGATTCATTAACATGGATAGAGGATTCGCGAACATGGATAGAGGATTCGCTAACTAGGACAGAGAATTCGCTAACATTGATAGAGGATTCGCTAACATGTATAGAAGATTCGCTAACATGGACAGAGGATTCATTAACATGGACAGAGGATTCGCTAACATGGACAGAGGTTTCATTAACATGGACAGAGGATTCATTAACATGGACAGAGGTTTCGCTAACATGGACAGAGGTTTCATTAACATGGACAGAGGATTCATTAACATGGACAGAGGATTCGCTAACATGGACAGAGGTTTCATTAACATGGACAGAGGATTCATTAACATGGACAGAGGGTTAGCTAACAAGGATAGAGGATTCGGTAACATGGATAGAGGATTCATTAACATGCACAGAGGTTTCGCTAACATGGATAGAGGAATCATTAACATGGATAGAGGAATCATTAACATGGATAGAGGATTCTCTAACATAATCAGAGGATTCACTAACATGGATAGAGGATTCTCTAACATGGACAGTGGATTCGCTAACATGGACAGAGGATTTGCTAACATCGATAGAGGATTCGCTAACATGGATAGAGGATTCATTAACATGGATAGAGGATTCGCTACAATGGATAGAGTATTCGCTAACATGGATAGAGGATTCTCTAACATGGACATTGGATTCGCTAACACGGACAGAGGATTTGCTAACATGGATAGAGGATTCGCTAACATGGATAGAGGATTCGCTAACATGGATAGAGGATTCACTAACATGGACAGAGGATTCGTTAACAAGGATAGAGGATACGCTAACCTGGATAGAGGAGTCGCTAACATGGATAGAGGAGTCGCTAACATGGATAGAGGATTCGCTAACATGGATAGAGGATTCATTAACATTGACAGAGGATTCATTAACATGCTCAGAGGATTCGCTAACATGGATAGAGGATTCGCTAACATGGACAGAGGATTCATTAACATGGATAGAGGATTCGCTAACATGGATAGAGGATTCATTAACATGGATAGAGGATTCGCGAACATGGATAGAGGATTCGCTAACTAGGAAGAGGATTCGCTTACATTGATAGAGGATTCGCTAACATGGATAGAAGATTCGCTAACATGGACAGAGGATTCATTAACATGGATAGAGGATTCGCTAACATGGACAGAGGATTCGCTAACATGGACAGAGGATTCATTAACATGGATAGAGGATTCGCTAACATGGATAGAGGATTCATTAACATGGATAGAGGATTCATTAACATGGACAGAGGATTCGCGAATATGGACAGAGGATTCGCTAACTATGTCAGAGGATTCATTAACATGGACAGAGGATTCGCGAACATGGATAGAGGATTCGCTAACTAGGACAGAGGATTCGCTAACATTGATAGAGGATTCGCTAACATGGATAGAAGATTCGCTAACATGGACAGAGGATTCATTAACATGGATAGAGGATTCACTAACATGGACAGAGGTTTCATTAACATGGACAGAGGATTCAATAACATTGATATAGGATTCACTAACATAGTTAGAGGATTCATTAACATGGACAGAGGATTCGCTTACATTGATAGAGGATTCGCTAACATGGATAGAGGTTTCATTAACATGGACAGAGGATTCGCTAACATGGATAGAGGATTCGCTAACATGGATAGAGAATTCGCTAACATGGATAGAGGATTCATTAACATGGATAGAGGATTCACTAATATGGATAGAGGATTCGCTAACATGGATAGAGGATTCGCTAACATGGATAGAGGAGTCGCTAACATGGATAGAGGATTCATTAACATGGACAGAGGAATCGCTAACATCGATAGAGGATTCATTAACATGGATAGAGGATTCACTAACATGGACAGAGGATTCATTAACATGGACATAGGATTCGCTAACATGGATCGAGGATTCATTAACTTTGACAGAGGATTCATTAACATGCTCAGAGGATTCGCTAACATGGATAGAGGATTCGCTATCATGGACAGAGGATTCATTAACATGGATAGAGGATTCGCGAACATGGATAGAGGATTCGCTAACTAGGACAGAGGATTCGCTAACATTGATAGAGGATTCGCTAACATGGATAGAAGATTCGCTAACATGGACAGAGGATTCATTAACATGGATAGAGGATTCGCTAACATGGACAGAGGATTCATTAACATGGATAGAGGATTCGCTAACATGGATAGAGGATTCATTAACATGGATAGAGGATTCGCGAACATGGATAGAGGATTCGCTAACTAGGACAGAGAATTCGCTAACATTGATAGAGGATTCGCTAACATGTATAGAAGATTCGCTAACATGGACAGAGGATTCATTAACATGGACAGAGGATTCGCTAACATGGACAGAGGTTTCATTAACATGGACAGAGGATTCATTAACATGGACAGAGGTTTCGCTAACATGGACAGAGGTTTCATTAACATGGACAGAGGATTCATTAACATGGACAGAGGATTCGCTAACATGGACAGAGGTTTCATTAACATGGACAGAGGATTCATTAACATGGACAGAGGGTTAGCTAACAAGGATAGAGGATTCGGTAACATGGATAGAGGATTCATTAACATGCACAGAGGTTTCGCTAACATGGATAGAGGAATCATTAACATGGATAGAGGAATCATTAACATGGATAGAGGATTCTCTAACATAATCAGAGGATTCACTAACATGGATAGAGGATTCTCTAACATGGACAGTGGATTCGCTAACATGGACAGAGGATTTGCTAACATCGATAGAGGATTCGCTAACATGGATAGAGGATTCATTAACATGGATAGAGGATTCGCTACAATGGATAGAGTATTCGCTAACATGGATAGAGGATTCTCTAACATGGACATTGGATTCGCTAACACGGACAGAGGATTTGCTAACATGGATAGAGGATTCGCTAACATGGATAGAGGATTCGCTAACATGGATAGAGGATTCACTAACATGGACAGAGGATTCGTTAACAAGGATAGAGGATACGCTAACCTGGATAGAGGAGACGCTAACATGGATAGAGGAGTCGCTAACATGGATAGAGGATTCGCTAACATGGATAGAGGATTCATTAACATTGACAGAGGATTCATTAACATGCTCAGAGGATTCGCTAACATGGATAGAGGATTCGCTAACATGGACAGAGGATTCATTAACATGGATAGAGGATTCGCTAACATGGATAGAGGATTCATTAACATGGATAGAGGATTCGCGAACATGGATAGAGGATTCGCTAACTAGGAAGAGGATTCGCTTACATTGATAGAGGATTCGCTAACATGGATAGAAGATTCGCTAACATGGACAGAGGATTCATTAACATGGATAGAGGATTCGCTAACATGGACAGAGGATTCGCTAACATGGACAGAGGATTCATTAACATGGATAGAGGATTCGCTAACATGGATAGAGGATTCATTAACATGGATAGAGGATTCATTAACATGGACAGAGGATTCGCGAATATGGACAGAGGATTCGCTAATTATGTCAGAGGATTCATTAACATGGACAGAGGATTCGCGAACATGGATAGAGGATTCGCTAACTAGGACAGAGGATTCGCTAACATTGATAGAGGATTCGCTAACATGGATAGAAGATTCGCTAACATGGACAGAGGATTCATTAACATGGATAGAGGATTCACTAACATGGACAGAGGTTTCATTAACATGGACAGAGGATTCAATAACATTGATATAGGATTCACTAACATAGTTAGAGGATTCATTAACATGGACAGAGGATTCGCTTACATTGATAGAGGATTCGCTAACATGGATAGAGGTTTCATTAACATGGACAGAGGATTCGCTAACATGGATAGAGGATTCGCTAACATGGATAGAGAATTCGCTAACATGGATAGAGGATTCATTAACATGGATAGAGGATTCACTAATATGGATAGAGGATTCGCTAACATGGAAAGAGGATTCGCTAACATGGATAGAGGATTCATTAACATGGACAGAGGATTCGTTAACATGGATAGAGGATTCGCTAACATGGATAGAGGAGTCGCTAACATGGATAGAGGATTCGCTAACATCGATAGAGGATACATTAACATGGATAGAGGATTCACTAACATGGACAGAGGATTCATTAACATGCTCAGAGGATTCGCTAACATGGACAGAGGATTCATTAACATGGATAGAGGATTCATTAACATGGACAGAGGATTCGCTAACATGGATAGAGAATTCACTATCATGGATAGAGGATTCATTAACATGGATAGAGGATTCATTAACATTGACATAGGATTCATTAACATGCTCAGAGGTTTCGCTAACATGGATAGAGAATTCGCTAACATGGATAGAGAATTCGCTAACATGGACAGAGGATTCGCTAACATGGATAGAGGATTCGCTAACATTGGCAGAGGATTCATTAACATGGACAGAGGATTCACTAACATGGATAGAGGATTCACTAACATGGATAGAGTTTTCATTAACATGGACAGAGGATTCAGTAACATGGATAGAGGATTCGCTAACATCGATAGTGGATTCACTCACATGGATAGAGTTTTCATTAACATGGACAGAGGATTCGCTAACATGGACAGAGGATTCGCTAACGAGGACAGAGGATTCAGTAACATGGACAGAGGATTCGCGAACATGGATAGAGGATTCGCTAACTAGGACAGAGGATTCGCTAACATTGATAGAGGATTCGCTAACATGGAAAGAAGATTCGCTAACATGGACAGAGGATTCATTAACATGGATAGAGGATTCACTAACATGGACAGAGGTTTCATTAACATGGACAGAGGTTTCATTAAATGGACAGAGGATTCATTAACATGGACAGAGGATTCGCTAACATGGACAGAGGTTTCATTAACATGGACAGAGGATTCATTAACATGGACAGAGGGTTAGCTAACAAGGATAGAGGATTCGGTAACATGGATAGAGGATTCATTAACATGGACAGAGGATTCGCGAACATGGACAGAGGATTCGCTAACTAGGACAGAGGATTCATTAACATGGATAGAGGATTCGCGAACATGGATAGAGGATTCGCTAACTAGGACAGAGGATTCGCTAACATTGATAGAGGATTCGCTAACATGGATAGAAGATTCGCTAACATGGACAGAGGATTCATTAACATGGATAGAGGATTCACTAACATGGACAGAGGTTTCATTAATATGGACAGAGGATTCATTAAGATGGACAGAGGTTTCGCTAACATGGACAGAGGTTTCATTAACATGGACAGAGGATTCATTAACATGGACAGAGGATTCGCTAACATGGACAGAGGTTTCATTAACATGGACTGATGATTCATTAAAATGGACAGAGGGTTAGCTAACAATGATAGAGGATTCGGTAACATGGATAGAGGATTCATTAACATGCACAGAGGATTCGCTAACATGGATAGAGGAATCATTAACATGGATAGAGGATTCTCTAACATAATCAGAGGATTCACTAACATGGATAGAGGATTCTCTAACATGGACAGTGGATTCGCTAACATGGACAGAGGATTTGCTAACATCGAAAGAGGATTCGCTAACATGGATAGAGGATTCATTAACATGGATAGAGGATTCGCTACAATGGATAGAGTATTCGCTAACATGGATAGAGGATTCTCTAACATGGACAGTGGATTCGCTAACACGGACAGAGGATTTGCTAACATGGATAGAGGATTCGCTAACATGGATTGCGGATTCGTTAACATGGATAGAGGATTCGCTAACATGGATAGAGGATTCACTGACATGGATAGAGGATTCACTAACATGGATAGAGGATTCGTTAAAAAAGATAGAGGATCCGCTAACATGGATAGAGGCTTCGCTAACATGGATAGAGGATTCACTAACATGGATAGAGGATTCATTAACATGGACAGAGGATTCACCAACATGGATAGAGGATTCACTAACATGGACAGAGGATTCGCTAACATGGACAGAGGATTCGCTAACATGGCTAGAGGATTCGCTAACATGGACAGAGGATTCGCTAACATGGATAGTGGATTCGTTAACATGGATAGAGGATTCGCTAACATGGACAGAGGATTCACTAACATGGATAGAGGATTCGCTAACTGGGACAGAGGATTCGCTAACATGGATAGAGGATTCGCTAACTTGGACAGAGGATTCACTAACTTAGATACAGGATTCATTAACATGGATAGAGTATTCGCTAACATTGATAGAGGATTCGCTAACAATGATAGAGGATTCGCTAACATGGATAGAGGATTCACTGGCATGGATAGAGGATTTGCTAACATGTACAGAGGATTCATTAACATGGATAGAGGATTCGTTAACATGGATAGAGGATTCGCTGACATGGACAGAGGATTCACAAACATGGATAGAGGATTCGCTAACTTGGACAGAGGATTTGCTAACATGGATAGAGTATTCTCTAACAAGGATAGAGGAATCGCTAACATGGATAGAGGATTCGCTAATATGGACAGAGATTTCGCTATCATGATAGAGGATTCGCTAACATGGACAGAGGATTCACTAACATTGATAGAGGATTCGACAACATGGATAGCGGATTCGCTAACATCGATAGAGGATTCACAAACATGGATAGAGGATTCGCTAACATAGACAGAGGATTCATTAACATGGATAGAGGATTCATTAACATGCATAGAGTATTCGTTAACATGGACAGAGGATTCATTAACATGTATAGAGGATTCATTAAAATGGATAGAGGATTAGTTAACATGGATAGAGGATTCATTAACATGGATAGAAGATTCGCTAACATGGATAGAGGATTCGTTAACATGGACAGAGGATTCATAAAAATGGATAGAGGATTCACTAACATGGACAGAGGATTCATTAACATGGACAGAGGATTCGCTAACATGGATAGAGGATTCGCTGGCATGGATAGAGGATTCGTTAACATGGATAGAGGAATCGCTAACATCAATAGTGGATTCATTAACATGGATAGAGGATTCATTAACATGGATAGAGGTTTCGCTAACATGTATGGAGGATTCGGTAACAGGAAAGAGGATTCGCTAACATGGATAGAGGATTCGCTAACATGGATAGAGGATTCACTAACATGGATAGAGGATTCGTTAACAAGGATAGAGGATTCGCTAACATGGATAGAGGAGTCGCTAACATGGATAGAGGAGTCGCTAACATGGATAGAGGATTCGCTAACATGGATAGAGGAAACGCTAACATGGACAGAGGATTCATTAACATGGATAGAGGATTCACTAACATGGACAGAGGATTCATTAACATGGACACAGGATTCGCTAACATGTATAGAGGATTCACTAACATGAATATAGGATTCATTGACATGGACAGAGGATTCATTAACATGCTCAGAGGATTCGCTAACATGGATAGAGGATTCGCTGATATGGATAGAGGATTCAGTAACATGGTCAGAGGATTCGCTAACATGGATAGAGAATTCACTAACATGGATAGAGGATTCATTAACATTGACAGAGTATTCATTAACATGGTCAGAGGATTCGCTATCCATGGATAGAGGATTCGCTAACATGGATAGAGGTTTAATTAACATGGACAGAGGATTCGCTATCATGGATTGAGGATTCATTAACATTGATAGAGGATTCAATAACATTGATATAGGATTCACTAACATAGTTAGAGGATTCATTAACATGGACAGAGGATTCGCTTACATTGATAGAGGATTCGCTAACATGGATAGAGGTTTCATTAACATGGACAGAGGATTCGCTAACATGGATAGAGGATTCGCTAACATGCATAGAGGATTCGCTAACATGCATAGAGGATTCATTAACATGGATAGAGGATTCACTAATATGGATAGAGGATTCGCTAACATGGAAAGAGGATTCGCTACCATGGATAGAGGATTCATTAACATGGACAGAGGATTCGTTAACATGGATAGGGGATTCGCTAACATGGATAGAGGAGTCGCTAACATGGATAGAGGATTCGCTAACATCGATAGAGGATACATTAACATGGATAGAGGATTCACTAACATGGACAGAGGATTCGCTAACATGGATAGAGAATTCACTAACATGGATAGAGGATTCATTAACATGGACAGAGGATTCATTAACATTGACATAGGATTCATTAACATGCTCAGAGTTTTCGCTAACATGGATAGAGAATTCGCTAACATGGATAGAGAATTCGCTAACATGGACAGAGGATTCGCTAACATTGGCAGAGGATTCATTAACATGGACAGAGGATTCACTAACATGGATAGAGGATTCACTAACATGGATAGAGTTTTCATTAACATGGACAGAGGATTCACTAACATGGTTAGAGGATTCGCTAACATGGATAGAGGATTCATTAACATGGATAGAGGATTCACTAACATGCACAGAGGCTTCATTAACATGGATAGAGTATTCGCTAACATGGATAGAGGATTCTCTAATATTGAGAGTGGATTCGCTAACATGGACAGAGGATTTGCTAACATGGATAGAGGATTCGCTAACATGGATAGAGGATTTGCTAACATGGAGAGAGGATTCGCTAACATGGACAGAGGATTCGCTAACATGGATAGCGGATTCGTTAACATGGATAGAGGATTCACTAATATGGATAGCGGATTCGTTAAAATGGATAGAGGATTCGTTAACATAGACAGAGGATTCACTAACATGGATAGAGCATTCGCTAACTTGGACAGAGGATTCGCTAACATGGATAGAGGATTCATTAACATGGACAGAGGATTCATTAACAAGGATAGAGGATTCACTAATATGGATAGAGCATGCGCTAACATCGATATAGGATTCACTAACATGGATATAGGATTCACTAAGATGGACAGAGGATACATTAACATGGATAAAGGATTCGCTAACATTGATAGAGGATTCGCTAACATGGAAAGAGGTTTCGCTAACATGGATAGAGGATTCGCTAACATGGATAGAGGATTCACTAACATGGAAAGAGGTTTCGCTAACATGGATAGAGGATTCGCTAACATGGATAGAGGATTCGCTAACATGGATAGAGGAGTAGCTAACATGGATAGAGAATTCGCTAACATGGATAGAGTAATCGCTAACATCGATAGAGGAGTCATTAACATGGATAGAGGATTCACTAACATGGACAGAGGATTCAATAACATGGACAGGGAATTCGCTAACATGGATAGAGGATTCACTAACATGGATAGAGGATTCATTAACATGGACAAAGGATTCATTAACATGCTCAGATGATTCGCGAACATGGATAGAGGATTCGCTGACATGGATAGAGGATTTATTAACATGGATAGAGGATTCGCTAACATGGATAGAGGATTCACTAACATGGATAGAGGATTCATTAACATGCTCAGAGGATTCGCTATCATTGATAGAGGATTCGCTAACATGGAGAGAGGATACAGTAACATGGACAGAGGATTCGCTCACATTGATAGAGGATTCGCTAACATGGACAGAGGATTCGCTAACATGGATAGAGGATTAATTAACATGGATAGAGGATTTTTAACATGGATAGAGGATTCACTAACATGGATAGAGGATTCACTAACATGGATGGAGGATTCGCTAACATGGACAGAGGATTCACTAACATGGACAGAGGATTCAGTAACATGGACAGAGAACTCACTAACATGGACAGAGGATTCGCTAACATGGATAGAGGATTCATTAACAGGGATAGAGGATTCGCTCACATGGATAGAGGAATCATTAACATGGATAGAGGATTCGCTAACTTGGATAGAGGATTCATTAACATGGACAGAGGATTCATTAACATGCAGAGAGGATTCATTAACATGGATAGAGGATTCATTAACATTGATAGAGGATTTGCAAACATGGATAGAGGATTCATTAACATGGATAGAGGATTCGTTAACAAGCTCAGAGGAATCGCTAACATGGATAGATGATTCATTAACATGGAGAGAGGATTCACTAACATGGATACAGGATTCGCTAACATTTATAGAGGATTCACTAAAATGGATAGAGGATTCACTAACATGGATAGAGGATTCGCTAACATGGACAGAGGATTCGCTAACATGATAGAGGATTCACTAACATGGACAGAGGATTCACTAACATAGATAGAGGATTCGCCAACATGGATAGAGGATTCGCTAACATGGATAGAGGAATCACTTAACATGGATAGACGATTCGCCAGCATGGACAGAGAATTCTCTTACATGTATAGAGGATTCGCTAACATGGATAGAGGATTAATTTACATGGATAGAGGATTCACTAACATGGATACAGGATTCACTAACATGGACAGAGAATTTGCTAACATGGACAGAGGATTCAGTAACATGGTTAGAGGATTCACTAACATGGATAGAGGATTCACTAACATGGACAGAGGATTCATTAACATGCTCAGAGGATACGCTAACATGGATAGAGGATTAATTTACATGGAGAGAGGATTCACTAACATGGATAGAGGATTCACTAACATGGACAGAGAATTTGCTAACATGGACAGAGGATTCAGTAACATGGTTAGAGGAGTCACTAACATGGATAGAGGATTTGCTAACATGGATAGAGGATTCATTAACATGGATATAGGATTTTCTAACATGGATAGACGATTCGCTAACATGGAAAGAGGATTCACTGACATGGATAGAGGATTCACTAACATGGACAGAGGAATCGCTAACATGGATAGAGGATTCGCTAACATGGATAGAGGATTCGCTAACATGGATAGAGGATTCGCTAACATGGATACAGGATTCACTAACATGGATACAGGATTCACTAACATGGACAGAGGATTCGCTAACATGGATAGAGGATTCGCTAACATGGATAGATCATTCATTAAAATGGATGTAGGATTCGCTAACATGGATAGAGGATTCATTAACATGGATAGAAGATTCATGAAAATGGATAGAGGATTCGCTAACATGTATAGAGGATTCATTAACATGGATAGAGTATTCGTTAACATGGATAGAGGATTCGTTAACATCGATAGAGGATTCGTTAACATGGATAGAGGATTCACTAACATGGATAGAGCATTCGCCAACATGGATAGAGGATTCACTAACATGGATAGAGGATTCGCTAACTTGGACAGAGGATTCGCTTACATGGATATAGGATTCGCTAACATGGATAGAGTATTCGCTAACATGGATAGTGGATTAATTAACATGGATAGAGGATTCACTAACAGGATTGAGGATTCAATAACATGGACAGAGAATTCGCTAACATGGACAGAGGATTCACTAACATGGTTAGAGGATTCATTAACATGGATAGAGGATTAGCTGACATGGACAGAGGATTCACTTACATGGATAGAGGATTCGCTAACATGGATAGAGGATTCACTAACATGGATAGAGGATTCGATAACATGGATAGAGGATTCATTAACATGGATAGAGGATTTTCTAACATGGATAGAGGATTCGCTAACATGGATAGAGGATTCAATAACATGGATAGAGGATTTGCTAACATGGATAGAGGATTCGCTAACATGCATAGTGGATTCACTTACATGGATAGAGGATTTGCTAACATGGATAGAGGATTCACTAACATGGATAGAGGATTCACTAACATGGATAGAGGTTTCGCTAACATGGACAGAGGATTCACTAACATAGACAGAGGATTCAGTAACATGGACAGAGAACTCACTAACATGGACAGAGGATTCGCTAACATGGATAGAGGATTCATTAACAGGGATAGAGGATTCGCTCACATGGATAGAGGAATCATTAACATGGATAGAGGATTCGCTAACTTGGATAGAGGATTCATTAACATGGACAGAGGAATCATTAACATGCATAGAGGATTCATTAACATGGATAGAGGATTCATTAACATTGATAGAGGATTTGCAAACATGGATAGAGGATTCATTAACATGGATAGAGGATTCGTTAACATGCTCAGAGGAATCGCTAACATGGATAGATGATTCATTAACATGGATAGAGGATTCGTTAACATGCTCAGAGGAATCGCTAACATGGATAGATGATTCATTAACATGGAGAGAGGATTCACTAACATGGATACAGGATTCGCTAACATTTATAGAGGATTCACTAAAATGGATAGAGGATTCACTAACATGGATAGAGGATTCGCTAACATGGACAGAGGATTCGCTAACATGATAGAGGATTCACTAACATGGACAGAGGATTCACTAACATAGATAGAGGATTCGCCAACATGGATAGAGGATTCGCTAACATGGATAGAGGAATCACTTAACATGGATAGACGATTCGCCAGCATGGACAGAGAATTCTCTTACATGGATAGAGGATTCGCTAACATGGATAGAGGATTAATTTACATGGATAGAGGATTCACTAACATGGATACAGGATTCACTAACATGGACAGAGAATTTGCTAACATGGACAGAGGATTCAGTAACATGGTTAGAGGATTCACTAACATGGATAGAGGATTCACTAACATGGACAGAGGATTCATTAACATGCTCAGAGGATACGCTAACATGGATAGAGGATTAATTTACATGGAGAGAGGATTCACTAACATGGATAGAGGATTCACTAACATGGACAGAGAATTTGCTAACATGGACAGAGGATTCAGTAACATGGTTAGAGGAGTCACTAACATGGATAGAGGATTTGCTAACATGGATAGAGGATTCATTAACATGGATATAGGATTTTCTAACATGGATAGACGATTCGCTAACATGGATAGAGGATTCACTGACATGGATAGAGGATTCACTAACATGGACAGAGGAATCGCTAACATGGATATAGGATTCGCTAACATGGATAGAGGATTCGCTAACATGGATAGAGGATTCGCTAACATGGATAGAGGATTCGCTAACATGGATAGATCATTCATTAAAATGGATATAGGATTCGCTAACATGGATAGAGGATTCATTAACATGGATAGAAGATTCATGAAAATGGATAGAGGATTCGCTAACATGTATAGAGGATTCATTAACATGGATAGAGTATTCGTTAACATGGATAGAGGATTCGTTAACATCGATAGAGGATTCGTTAACATGGATAGAGGATTCGCTAACATGGATAGAGGATTCATTAACATGCATAGAAGATTCGCTAACATGGATAGAGGATTCGCTAACATGGATAGAGGATTCATTAACATGGAGAGCGGATTCACTAACATGAATAGAAGATTCACTATCATGGATAGTGGATTCATTAACATGGACAGAGGATTCGCTAGCGCGGATAGTGGATTCGCTGACATGGATAGAGTATTCATTAAAATGGATATAGGATGCGATAACATGGATAGAGGATTCGTTAACATGGATAGAGGATTCGTTAACATGGAGAGAGGATTCGCTAACATGGATAGAGGATTTGCTAACATGGATAGAGGATTCACTAACATGGATAGAGGATTCGCTAACATGGACAGAGGATTCACTTAAATGGATAGAGGATTCGCTAACATGGATAGAGGATTCATTAACATGGATAGAGGATTTTCTAACATGGATAGAGGATTCGCTAACATGGATAGAGGATTCACTAACATGGATAGAGGATTTGCTAACATGGATAGAGGATTCACTAACATGGATAGAGGATTCGTTAACATGGATAGAGGATTCACTAACATGGATAGAGGATTCATTAACATGGATGGAGGATTCGCTAACATGGACAGAGTATTCACTAACATGGACAGAGGATACACTAACATGGACAGAGGATTCACTAACATGGACAGAGGATTCGCTAAAATGGATAGAGGATTCATTAACAGGGATAGAGGATTCGCTCACATGGATAGAGGATTCATTAACATGGATAGAGGATTCACTAACATGGACAGAGGATTCACTAACATGGACAGAGGATTCGCTAACATGGACAGAGGATTCGGTAACATGGATAGAGGATTCGCTAACATAGATAGTGGATTCACTAACATGGATAGAGGATTTTTAACATGGATAGAGGATTCACTAACATGGATAGAGGATTCACTAACATGGATGGAGGATTCGCTAACATGGACAGAGGATTCACTAACATGGACAGAGGATTCAGTAACATGGACAGAGAACTCACTAACATGGACAGAGGATTCGCTAACATGGATAGAGGATTCATTAACAGGGATAGAGGATTCGCTCACATGGATAGAGGAATCATTAACATGGATAGAGGATTCGCTAACTTGGATAGAGGATTCATTAACATGGACAGAGGATTCATTAACATGCAGAGAGGATTCATTAACATGGATAGAGGATTCATTAACATTGATAGAGGATTTGCAAACATGGATAGAGGATTCATTAACATGGATAGAGGATTCGTTAACAAGCTCAGAGGAATCGCTAACATGGATAGATGATTCATTAACATGGAGAGAGGATTCACTAACATGGATACAGGATTCGCTAACATTTATAGAGGATTCACTAAAATGGATAGAGGATTCACTAACATGGATAGAGGATTCGCTAACATGGACAGAGGATTCGCTAACATGATAGAGGATTCACTAACATGGACACAGGATTCACTAACATAGATAGAGGATTCGCCAACATGGATAGAGGATTCGCTAACATGGATAGAGGAATCACTTAACATGGATAGACGATTCGCCAGCATGGACAGAGAATTCTCTTACATGTATAGAGGATTCGCTAACATGGATAGAGGATTAATTTACATGGATAGAGGATTCACTAACATGGATACAGGATTCACTAACATGGACAGAGAATTTGCTAACATGGACAGAGGATTCAGTAACATGGTTAGAGGATTCACTAACATGGATAGAGGATTCACTAACATGGACAGAGGATTCATTAACATGCTCAGAGGATACGCTAACATGGATAGAGGATTAATTTACATGGAGAGAGGATTCACTAACATGGATAGAGGATTCACTAACATGGACAGAGAATTTGCTAACATGGACAGAGGATTCAGTAACATGGTTAGAGGAGTCACTAACATGGATAGAGGATTTGCTAACATGGATAGAGGATTCATTAACATGGATATAGGATTTTCTAACATGGATAGACGATTCGCTAACATGGAAAGAGGATTCACTGACATGGATAGAGGATTCACTAACATGGACAGAGGAATCGCTAACATGGATAGAGGATTCGCTAACATGGATACAGGATTCACTAACATGGATACAGGATTCACTAACATGGACAGAGGATTCGCTAACATGGATAGAGGATTCGCTAACATGGATAGATCATTCATTAAAATGGATGTAGGATTCGCTAACATGGATAGAGGATTCATTAACATGGATAGAAGATTCATGAAAATGGATAGAGGATTCGCTAACATGTATAGAGGATTCATTAACATGGATAGAGTATTCGTTAACATGGATAGAGGATTCGTTAACATCGATAGAGGATTCGTTAACATGGATAGAGGATTCACTAACATGGATAGAGCATTCGCCAACATGGATAGAGGATTCACTAACATGGATAGAGGATTCGCTAACTTGGACAGAGGATTCGCTTACATGGATATAGGATTCGCTAACATGGATAGAGTATTCGCTAACATGGATAGTGGATTAATTAACATGGATAGAGGATTCACTAACAGGATTGAGGATTCAATAACATGGACAGAGAATTCGCTAACATGGACAGAGGATTCACTAACATGGTTAGAGGATTCACTTACATGGATAGAGGATTCGCTAACATGGATAGAGGATTCACTAACATGGATAGAGGATTCGATAACATGGATAGAGGATTCATTAACATGGATAGAGGATTTTCTAACATGGATAGAGGATTCGCTAACATGGATAGAGGATTCAATAACATGGATAGAGGATTTGCTAACATGGATAGAGGATTCGCTAACATGCATAGTGGATTCACTTACATGGATAGAGGATTTGCTAACATGGATAGAGGATTCACTAACATGGATAGAGGATTCACTAACATGGATAGAGGTTTCGCTAACATGGACAGAGGATTCACTAACATAGACAGAGGATTCAGTAACATGGACAGAGAACTCACTAACATGGACAGAGGATTCGCTAACATGGATAGAGGATTCATTAACAGGGATAGAGGATTCGCTCACATGGATAGAGGAATCATTAACATGGATAGAGGATTCGCTAACTTGGATAGAGGATTCATTAACATGGACAGAGGAATCATTAACATGCATAGAGGATTCATTAACATGGATAGAGGATTCATTAACATTGATAGAGGATTTGCAAACATGGATAGAGGATTCATTAACATGGATAGAGGATTCGTTAACATGCTCAGAGGAATCGCTAACATGGATAGATGATTCATTAACATGGATAGAGGATTCGTTAACATGCTCAGAGGAATCGCTAACATGGATAGATGATTCATTAACATGGAGAGAGGATTCACTAACATGGATACAGGATTCGCTAACATTTATAGAGGATTCACTAAAATGGATAGAGGATTCACTAACATGGATAGAGGATTCGCTAACATGGACAGAGGATTCGCTAACATGATAGAGGATTCACTAACATGGACAGAGGATTCACTAACATAGATAGAGGATTCGCCAACATGGATAGAGGATTCGCTAACATGGATAGAGGAATCACTTAACATGGATAGACGATTCGCCAGCATGGACAGAGAATTCTCTTACATGGATAGAGGATTCGCTAACATGGATAGAGGATTAATTTACATGGATAGAGGATTCACTAACATGGATACAGGATTCACTAACATGGACAGAGAATTTGCTAACATGGACAGAGGATTCAGTAACATGGTTAGAGGATTCACTAACATGGATAGAGGATTCACTAACATGGACAGAGGATTCATTAACATGCTCAGAGGATACGCTAACATGGATAGAGGATTAATTTACATGGAGAGAGGATTCACTAACATGGATAGAGGATTCACTAACATGGACAGAGAATTTGCTAACATGGACAGAGGATTCAGTAACATGGTTAGAGGAGTCACTAACATGGATAGAGGATTTGCTAACATGGATAGAGGATTCATTAACATGGATATAGGATTTTCTAACATGGATAGACGATTCGCTAACATGGATAGAGGATTCACTGACATGGATAGAGGATTCACTAACATGGACAGAGGAATCGCTAACATGGATATAGGATTCGCTAACATGGATAGAGGATTCGCTCACATGGATAGAGGATTCGCTAACATGGATAGAGGATTCGCTAACATGGATAGATCATTCATTAAAATGGATGTAGGATTCGCTAACATGGATAGAGGATTCATTAACATGGATAGAAGATTCATGAAAATGGATAGAGGATTCGCTAACATGTATAGAGGATTCATTAACATGGATAGAGTATTCGTTAACATGGATAGAGGATTCGTTAACATCGATAGAGGATTCGTTAACATGGATAGAGGATTCGCTAACATGGATAGAGGATTCATTAACATGCATAGAAGATTCGCTAACATGGATAGAGGATTCGCTAACATGGATAGAGGATTCATTAACATGGAGAGCGGATTCACTAACATGAATAGAAGATTCACTATCATGGATAGCGGATTCATTAACATGGACAGAGGATTCGCTAGCGCGGATAGAGGATTCGCTGACATGGATAGAGTATTCATTAAAATGGATATAGGATGCGATAACATGGATAGAGGATTCGTTAACATGGATAGAGGATTCGTTAACATGGATAGAGGATTCGTTAACATGGAGAGAGGATTCGCTAACATGGATAGAGGATTTGCTAACATGGATAGAGGATTCACTAACATGGATAGAGGATTCGCTAACATGGACAGAGGATTCACTTAAATGGATAGAGGATTCGCTAACATGGATAGAGGATTCATTAACATGGATAGAGGATTTTCTAACATGGATAGAGGATTCGCTAACATGGATAGAGGATTCACTAACATGGATAGAGGATTTGCTAACATGGATAGAGGATTCACTAACATGGATAGAGGATTCGTTAACATGGATAGAGGATTCACTAACATGGATAGAGGATTCATTAACATGGATGGAGGATTCGCTAACATGGACAGAGTATTCACTAACATGGACAGAGGATACACTAACATGGACAGAGGATTCACTAACATGGACAGAGGATTCGCTAAAATGGATAGAGGATTCATTAACAGGGATAGAGGATTCGCTCACATGGATAGAGGATTCATTAACATGGATAGAGGATTCACTAACATGGACAGAGGATTCACTAACATGGACAGAGGATTCGCTAACATGGACAGAGGATTCGGTAACATGGATAGAGGATTCGCTAACAAGGATAGAGGATTCGCTAACATCGATAGAGGATTCATTAACATGGATAGAGGATTCGCTAACATCGATAGAGGAATCATTAACATGGATCGCGGATTCACTAACATGACAGAGGATTCATTAACATGCTCAGATTATTCGCTAACATGGACAGAGGATTCATTAACATGAACAGAGGATTCATTAACATGAATAGAGGAATCATTAACATGGATAGAGGATTCATTAACATGGATAGAGGATTTGCAATCATGGATAGAGGATTCATTATCATGGATAGAGGATTCATTAACATGCTCAGAGGAATCGCTAATATTGACAGAGGATTCATTAACATGCTCAGAGGAATCGCTAATATTGACAGAGGATTCATTAACATGGATAGAGGATTCATTAACATGGATAGAGGATTCGTTAACATGGACAGAGGATTCATTAAAATGCATAGTGGATTCATTAAAATGGATAGAGGATTCGTTAACATGGATAGAGGATTCATTAAAATGGATATAGGATTTGCTAACATGGATAGAGGATTCATTAACATGGATATAGGATTTGCTAACATGGATAGAGGATTCATTAACATGCTCAGAGGATTCGCTAACATGGATTGAGGATTCATTAACATGGATAGAGGATTCACTAACATGGATAGAGGATTCACTAACATGGATAGAGCATTCGCCAACATGGATAGAGGATTCACTAACATGGATAGAGGATTCGCTAACTTGGACAGAGGATTCGCTTACATGGATATAGGATTCGCTAACATGGATAGAGAATTCGCTAACATGGATAGAGGATTAATTAACATGGATAGAGGATTCACTAACAGGATTGAGGATTCAATAACATGGACAGAGAATTCGCTAACATGGACAGAGGATTCACTAACATGGTTAGAGGATTCATTAACATGGATAGAGGATTAGCTGACATGGACAGAGGATTCACTTACATGGATAGAGGATTCGCTAACATGGATAGAGGATTCACTAACATGGATAGAGGATTCGATAACATGGATAGAGGATTCATTAACATGGATAGAGGATTTTCTAACATGGATAGAGGATTCGCTAACATGGATAGAGGATTCAATAACATGGATAGAGGATTTGCTAACATGGATAGAGGATTCGCTAACATGCATAGTGGATTCACTTACATGGATAGAGGATTTGCTAACATGGATAGAGGATTCACTAACATGGATAGAGGATTCACTAACATGGATGGAGGTTTCGCTAACATGGACAGAGGATTCACTAACATGGACAGAGGATTCAGTAACATGGACAGAGAACTCACTAACATGGACAGAGGATTCGCTAACATGGATAGAGGATTCATTAACAGGGATAGAGGATTCGCTCACATGGATAGAGGAATCATTAACATGGATAGAGGATTCGCTAACTTGGATAGAGGATTCATTAACATGGACAGAGGATTCATTAACATGCATAGAGGATTCATTAACATGGATAGAGGATTCATTAACATTGATAGAGGATTTGCAAACATGGATAGAGGATTCATTAACATGGATAGAGGATTCGTTAACATGCTCAGAGGAATCGCTAACATGGATAGATGATTCATTAACATGGATAGAGGATTCGTTAACATGCTCAGAGGAATCGCTAACATGGATAGATGATTCATTAACATGGAGAGAGGATTCACTAACATGGATACAGGATTCGCTAACATTTATAGAGGATTCACTAAAATGGATAGAGGATTCACTAACATGGATAGAGGATTCGCTAACATGGACAGAGGATTCGCTAACATGATAGAGGATTCACTAACATGGACAGAGGATTCACTAACATAGATAGAGGATTCGCCAACATGGATAGAGGATTCGCTAACATGGATAGAGGAATCACTTAACATGGATAGACGATTCGCCAGCATGGACAGAGAATTCTCTTACATGGATAGAGGATTCGCTAACATGGATAGAGGATTAATTTACATGGATAGAGGATTCACTAACATGGATACAGGATTCACTAACATGGACAGAGAATTTGCTAACATGGACAGAGGATTCAGTAACATGGTTAGAGGATTCACTAACATGGATAGAGGATTCACTAACATGGACAGAGGATTCATTAACATGCTCAGAGGATACGCTAACATGGATAGAGGATTAATTTACATGGAGAGAGGATTCACTAACATGGATAGAGGATTCACTAACATGGACAGAGAATTTGCTAACATGGACAGAGGATTCAGTAACATGGTTAGAGGAGTCACTAACATGGATAGAGGATTTGCTAACATGGATAGAGGATTCATTAACATGGATATAGGATTTTCTAACATGGATAGACGATTCGCTAACATGGATAGAGGATTCACTGACATGGATAGAGGATTCACTAACATGGACAGAGGAATCGCTAACATGGATATAGGATTCGCTAACAGGGATAGAGGATTCGCTAACATGGATAGAGGATTCGCTAACATGGATAGAGGATTCGCTAACATGGATAGATCATTCATTAAAATGGATGTAGGATTCGCTAACATGGATAGAGGATTCATTAACATGGATAGAAGATTCATGAAAATGGATAGAGGATTCGCTAACATGTATAGAGGATTCATTAACATGGATAGAGTATTCGTTAACATTGATAGAGGATTCGTTAACATCGATAGAGGATTCGTTAACATGGATAGAGGATTCGCTAACATGGATAGAGGATTCATTAACATGCATAGAAGATTCGCTAACATGGATAGAGGATTCGCTAACATGGATAGAGGATTAATTAACATGGATAGAGGATTGACTAAAATGGACAGAGGATTCACTAACATGGTTAGAGGATTCATTAACATGGAGAGCGGATTCACTAACATGAATAGAAGATTCACTATCATGGATAGGGGATTCATTAACATGGACAGAGGATTCGCTAGCACGGATAGAGGATTCGCTAACATTGATTGAGTATTCATTAAAATGGATATAGGATGCGATAACATGGATAGAGGATTCGTTAACATGGATAGAGGATTCATTAACATGGATAGAGGATTCGTTAACATGGAGAGAGGATTCGCTAACATGGATAGAGGATTTGCTAACATGGATAGAGGATTCACTAACATGGATAGAGGATTCGCTAACATGGACAGAGGATTCACTTAAATGGCTAGAGGATTCGCTAACATGGATAGAGGATTCGTTAACATGGAGAGAGGATTCGCTAACATGGATAGAGGATTTGCTAACATGGATAGAGGATTTGCTAACATGAATAGAGGATTCACTAACATGGATAGAGGATTCACTTAAATGGATAGAGGATTCGCTAACATGGATAGAGGATTCGCTAACATGGATAGAGGATTCATTAACATGGATAGAGGATTTGCGAACATGGATAGAGGATTCGATAACATGCATAGAGGATTCACTAACATGGATAGAGGATTCACTAACATGGATAGAGGATTCACTAACATGGATAGAGGATTCGTTAACATGGATAGAGGATTCACTAACATGGATAGAGGATTCTTTAACATGGATGGAGGATTCGCTAACATGGACAGAGTATTCACTAACATGGACAGAGGATACACTAACATGGACAGAGGATTCACTAACATGGACAGAGGATTCGCTAAAATGGATAGAGGATTCATTAACAGGGATAGAGGATTCGCTCACATGGATAGAGGATTCATTATCATGGATAGAGGATTCACTAACATGGACAGAGGATTCACTAACATGGACAGAGGATTCGCTAACATGGACAAATGATTCGGTAACATGGATAGAGGATTCGCTAACAAGGATAGAGGATTCGCTAACATCGATAGAGGATTCATTAACATGGATAGAGGATTCGCTAACATCGATAGAGGAATCATTAACATGGATCGAGGATTCACTAACATTGACAGAGGATTCATTAACATGCTCAGATTAGTCGCAAACATGGACAGAGGATTCATTAACATGGACAGAGGATTCATTAACATGAATAGAGGAATCATTAACATGGATAGAGGATTCATTAACATGGATAGAGGATTTGCAATCATGGATAGAGGATTCATTAACATGGATAGAGAATTCATTAACATGCTCAGAGGAATCGCTAATATTGACAGAGGATTCATTAACATGGACAGAGGATTCATTAACATGGATAGAGGATTCGTTAACATGGACAGAGGATTCATTAAAATGCATAGTGGATTCATTAAAATGGATAGAGGATTCGTTAACATGGATAGAGGATTCATTAACATGGATATAGGATTTGCTAACATGGATAGAGGATTCATTAACATGGATAGAGGATTCGTTAACATGCTCAGAGGATTCGCTAACATGGATAGAGGATTCATTAACATGGATAGAGGATTCACTAACATGGAGAGCGGATTCACAAACATGAATAGAAGATTCACTATCATGGATAGGGGATTCATTAACATGGACAGAGGATTCGCTAGCGCGGATAGAGGATTCGCTGACATGGATAGAGTATTCATTAAAATGGATATAGGATGCGATAACATGGATAGAGGATTCGTTAACATGGATAGAGGATTCGATAACATGGATAGAGGATTCGTTACCATGGAGAGAGGATTCGCTAACATGGATAGAGGATTTGCTAACATGGATAGAGGATTCACTAACATGGATAGAGGATTCGCTAACATGGACAGAGGATTCACTTAAATGGATAGAGGATTCGCTAAAATGGATAGAGGATTCATTAACATGGATAGAGGATTTTCTAACATGGATAGAGGATTCGCTAACATGGATAGAGGATTCATTAACATGGATAGAGGATTTGCGAACATGGATAGAGGATTCGATAACTTGCATAGAGGATTCACTAACATGGATAGAGGATTTGCTAACATGGATAGAGGATTCACTAACATGGATAGAGGATTCGTTAACATGGATAGAGGATTCACTAACATGGATAGAGGATTCATTAACATGGATGGAGGATTCGCTAACATGGACAGAGTATTCACTAACATGGACAGAGGATACACTAACATGGACAGAGGATTCACTAACATGGACAGAGGATTCGCTAAAATGGATAGAGGATTCATTAACAGGGATAGAGGATTCGCTCACATGGATAGAGGATTCATTAACATGGATAGAGGATTCATTAACATGGATAGAGGATTCATTAACATGCTCAGAGGAATCGCTAATATTGACAGAGGATTCATTAACATGGATAGAGGATTCATTAACATGGATAGAGGATTCGTTAACATGGACAGAGGATTCATTAAAATGCATAGTGGATTCATTAAAATGGATAGAGGATTCGTTAACATGGATAGAGGATTCATTAAAATGGATATAGGATTTGCTAACATGGATAGAGGATTCATTAACATGGATAGAGGATTCGTTAACATGCTCAGAGGATTCGCTAACATGGATAGAGGATTCATTAACATGGATAGAGGATTCACTAACATGGATAGAGGATTCACTAACATGGATAGAGCATTCGCCAACATGGATAGAGGATTCACTAACATGGATAGAGGATTCGCTAACTTGGACAGAGGATTCGCTTACATGGATATAGGATTCGCTAACATGGATAGAGAATTCGCTAACATGGATAGAGGATTAATTAACATGGATAGAGGATTCACCAGCAGGATTGAGGATTCAATAACATGGACAGAGAATTCGCTAATATGGACAGAGGATTCACTAACATGGTTAGAGGATTCATTAACATGGATAGAGGATTCGCTAACATGGATAGAGGATTCACTAACATGGATAGAGGATTCGATAACATGGATAGAGGATTCATTAACATGGATAGAGGATTTTCTAACATGGATAGAGGATTCGCTAACATGGATAGAGGATTCAATAACATGGATAGAGGATTTGCGAACATGGATAGAGGATTCGCTAACATGCATAGTGGATTCACTAACATGGATAGAGGATTTGCTTACATGGATAGAGGATTCACTAACATGGATAGAGGATTCACTAACATGGATGGAGGATTCGCTAACATGGACAGAGGATTCACTAACATGGACAGAGGATTCAGTAACATGGACAGAGAACTCACTAACATGGACAGAGGATTCGCTAACATGGATAGAGGATTCATTAACAGGGATAGAGGATTCGCTCACATGGATAGAGGAATCATTAACATGGATAGAGGATTCGCTAACTTGGATAGAGGATTCATTAACATGGACAGAGGATTCATTAACATGCATAGAGGATTCATTAACATGGATAGAGAATTCATTAACATTGATAGAGGATTTGCAAACATGGATAGAGGATTCATTAACATGGATAGAGGATTCGTTAACATGCTCAGAGGAATCGCTAACATGGATAGATGATTCATTAACATGGAGAGAGGATTCACTAACATGGATACAGGATTCGCTAACATTTATAGAGGATTCACTAAAATGGATAGAGGATTCACTAACATGGATAGAGGATTCGCTAACATGGACAGAGGATTCGCTAACATGATAGAGGATTCACTAACATGGACAGAGGATTCACTAACATAGATAGAGGATTCGCCAACATGGATTAGAGGATTCGCTAACATGGATAGAGGAATCACTTAACATGGATAGACGATTCGCCAGCATGGACAGAGAATTCTCTTACATGGATAGAGGATTCGCTAACATGGATAGAGGATTAATTTACATGGATAGAGGATTCACTAACATGGATACAGGATTCACTAACATGGACAGAGAATTTGCTAACATGGACAGAGGATTCAGTAACATGGTTAGAGGATTCACTAACATGGATAGAGGATTCACTAACATGGACAGAGGATTCATTAACATGCTCAGAGGATACGCTAACATGGATAGAGGATTAATTTACATGGAGAGAGGATTCACTAACATGGATAGAGGATTCACTAACATGGACAGAGAATTTGCTAACATGGACAGAGGATTCAGTAACATGGTTAGAGGAGTCACTAACATGGATAGAGGATTTGCTAACATGGATAGAGGATTCATTAACATGGATATAGGATTTTCTAACATGGATAGACGAATCGCTAACATGGATAGAGGATTCACTGACATGGATAGAGGATTCACTAACATGGACAGAGGAATCGCTAACATGGATATAGGATTCGCTAACATGGATAACGGATTCGCTAACATGGATAGAGGATTAATTAACATGGATAGAGGATTCACTAACATGGATACAGGATTCACTAACATGGACAGAGGATTCGCTAACATGGATAGAGGATTCGCTACCATGGATAGAGCATTCATTAAAATGGATGTAGGATTCGCTACCATGGATAGAGGATTCATTAACATGGATAGAAGATTCATGAAAATGGATAGAGGATTCGCTAACATGTATAGAGGATTCATTAACATGGATAGAGTATTCGTTAACATGGATAGAGGATTCGTTAACATCGATAGAGGATTCGTTAACATGGATAGAGGATTCGCTAACATGGATAGAGGATTCGTTAACATGCATAGAAGATTCGCTAACATGGATAGAGGATTCGTTAACATGGATAGAGGATTCACTAACCTGGATAGAGGATTCGCTAACATGGATAGACGATTCGCTAAAATAGATAGCGGATTCACTAACATGGATAGAGGTTTCGCTAACATGGATAGAGGATTCACTAACACGGATAGAGGATTCTCTAACATGGATAGAGGATTCGCTAACATGGATAGAGGATTCGCTAACATGGACAGAGGATTCGCTTACATTGAAAGAGGATTCGCTAACATGGATAGAGGATTCACTAACATGGATAGAGGATTTACTAACATGGACAGAGAATTCGCTAACATGGACAGAGGATTCACAAACATGGTTAGAGGATTCATTAACATGGATAGCGGATTCATTAACATGGATAGAGGATTCGCTAACATGGACAGAGGATTCACTAACATGGTTAGAGGATTCATTAACATGGATAGCGGATTCATTAACATGGATAGAGGATTCGCTAACATGGATAGAGGATTCACTAACATGGATAGAGGATTCGCTAACATGGATAGAGGATTCATTAACATGGATAGAGTATTTTCTAACATGGATAGAGGATTCGCTAACATGGATAGAGGATTCGCTCACATGGATATAGGATTCATTAACATTGACAGAGTTTTCATTAACATGCTCAGAGGATTCGCTAACATGGATAGAGGATTCGCTAACATGGATAGAGGATTCGCTAACATGCACAGAGGATTCGCTAACATGCACAGAGGATTCGCTAACATGGATAGAGGATTCGCTAACATGGATAGAGGATTCACTAACATGGAAAGAGGATTTGCTAACATTGACAGAGGATTCGCAAACATGGACAGAGGATTCACTAACATGGATACAGGATTCACTAACATGGACAGAGGATTCGCTAAAATGGATAGAGGATTCATTAACAGGGATAGAGGATTCGCTCACATGGATAGAGGATTCATTAACATGGATAGAGGATTCATTAACATGGATAGAGGATTTGCAATCATGGATGGAGGATTCATTAACATGGATAGAGGATTCATTAACATGGATAGAGGATTCGTTAACATGGACAGAGGATTCATTAAAATGCATAGTGGATTCATTAAAATGGATAGAGGATTCGTTAACATGGATAGAGGATTCATTAACATGGATATTGGATTTGCTAACATGGATAGAGGATTCATTAACATGGATAGAGGATTCGTTAACATACTCAGAGGATTCGCTAACATGGATAGAGGATTCATTAACATGGATAGAGGATTCACTAACATGGATAGAGGATTCACTAACATGGATAGAGCATTCGCCAACATGGATAGAGGATTCACTAACATGGATAGAGGATTCGCTAACTTGGACAGAGGATTCGCTTACATGGATATAGGATTCGCTAACATGGATAGAGAATTCGCTAACATGGATAGAGGATTAATTAACATGGATAGAGGATTCACTAACAGGATTGAGGATTCAATAACATGGACAGAGAATTCGCTAATATGGACAGAGGATTCACTAACATGGTTAGAGGATTCATTAACATGGATAGAGGATTCGCTAACATGGATAGAGGATTCACTAACATGGAGAGAGGATTCGTTAACATGGATAGAGGATTCATTAACATGGATAGAGGAATCGGTAACGTGGACAGAAGATTCATTAACATGGACAGAGGATTCGCTAACATGGAGAGAGGATTCGTTAACATGGACAGAGGATTCGCTAACATGGATAGAGGATTCATTAACATGGACAGAGGATTCTCTAACATAGATAGAGGATTTGGATACATGGATAGAGGATTCGCTAACATTGATACAGGATTCAATAACATGGACAGAGGATTCATTAACATGGATAGAGGATTCGTTAACATGGATAGAGGATTCCTTAACATGGATAGAGGATTCATTAAAATGGATAGAGGATTCGTTAACCTGGATAGAGGATTCAATAACATGGATAGAGTTTTCGCTAACATGGATAGAGGATTCGTTAACATGGATAGAGGATTCGGTAACATGGAAAGAGGATTCGGTAACATGGATAGAGGATTCGCTAGCATGGATAGAGGATTCGCTAACATGGATAGCGGATTCACTAACATGGATTCAGGATTCACTAACATGGATAGAGTATTCGCTAACATGGATAGAGGATTCGCTAACATGGATAGAGGATTCGCTAACATGGATTCAGGATTCACTTACATGGATACAGGATTCACTAACATGGATAACGGATTCACTAACATAGTTAGAGGATTCAATAACATGGACAGAGGATTCGCTAACATGGATAGAGGATTCATTAACATGGAGAGAGGATTCGTTAACATGGATAGAGGATTAACTAACATGGATAGAGGATTCATTAACATGGATAGAGGATTAGCTAACATGGATAGAGAATTCGTTAACATGGACAGAGGATTAGCTAACATGGATAGAGGATACATTATCATGGACAGAGGATTCGCTAAAATGGATAGAGGATTCTTTAACATGGACAGAGGATTCGCTAACATGGATGGAGGATTCACTAACATGGATAGAGGATTCATTAACATGGATAGAGGATTCATTAACATGGATAGAGGATTCGCTAACGTGGACAGAGGATTCGCTAACGTGGACAGAGGATTCACTAACATGGATAGAGGATTCATTAAAATGGATAGAGGATTCACTAACATGGACAGAGTATTCGCGAATATGGACAGAGTATTCGCTAACATGGACAGAGGATTCGCTAACCTGGACAGAGGATTCACTAACATGGATAGAGGATTCGATAACATGGACAGAGGATTCACTAACATGGACACAGGATTCGCTAACATGGACAGAGGATTCATTAACATGGAGAGAGGATTCATTAACATGGATAGAGGATTCAATAACATGGACAGTGTATTCATTAACATGGACAGAGCATTGGCTAACATGGATAGAGGATTCACTAACATGGACAGAGGATTCGCTAACAAGGATTGAGGATTCGCTAACATGGACAGAGGATTCATTAACATGGACAGAGGATTCGCTAACACGGATAGAGGATTCACTAACATGGATAGAGGATTCATTAACATGGACAGAGGGTTCATTAACATGCTCAGAGTATTCGCTAACATGGATAGAGGATTCGCTAACATGGATAGAGGATTCATTAACATGGACAGAGGATTCTCTAACATGGATAGAGGATTCGCTAACATGGATAGAGGTTTCATTAACATGGACACAGGATTCATTAACATGCTCAGAGGATTCGCTAACATGGATAGAGGATTCGCTAACATAGATAGAGGTTTCGCTAACATGGATAGAGGATTCGCTAACATGGATAGAGGATTCATTAACATGGGTAGAGGATTCATTAACATGGACAGAGGATTCGCTAACATGGATAGAGGATTCGCTAACATGGATAGAGGATTCACTAACATGGAAAGAGCTTTCACTAACATGGACAGCGGATTCATTAACTTGGATAGAGGAATCATTTAGATGGATAGAGGATTCGCTAACGTGGATAGATGATTCACTAACATGGATAGAGGATTCATTAACATGGATAGAGGATTCATTAACATGTATAGAGGAATCGGTAACGTGGAAAGCGGATTCATTAACATGGACAGAGGATTCGCTAACATGGACAGAGGATTCGTTAACATGGATAGAGGATTCATTAACATGGACAGAGGATTCGCTAACATAGATAGAGGATTTGGTAACATGGATAGAGGATTCACTGACATAGATAGAGGATTCGTTAACATGGACAGAGGAATCGCTAACATGGATAGAGGATTCATTAACATGGAGAGAGGATTCTCTAACATAGATAGAGGATTTGGATGCATGGATAGAGGATGCGCTAACATGGACAGAGGATTCACTAACATGGACAGAGGATTCACTAACATTGATACAGGATTAAATAACATGGACAGAGTATTCATTAACATGGATAGAGGATTCGTTAACATGGATAGAGGTTTCATTAAAATGGATAGAGGATTCGTTAACATGGATAAAGGATTCGTTAACATGGATAGAGGATTCACTAACATGGATAGAGGATTCGTTAACATGGATAGAGGATTCATTAACAAGGATAGAGGATTCGCTAACATGGATAGAGGATTCGCTAACATGGATAGCGGATTCGCTAACAAGGATTGAGGATTCGCTAACATGGACAGAGGATTCATTAACATGGACAGTGGATTCGCTAACACGGATGGAGGATTCACTAACATGGATAGAGGATTCATTAACATGGACAGAGGGTTCATTAACATGCTCAGAGTATTCGCTAACATGGATAGAGGATTCGCTAACATGGATAGAGGATTCATTAACATGGACACAGGATTCATTAACATGCTCAGAGTATTCGCTAACATAGATAGAGGATTTGGTAACATGGATAGAGGATTCACTGACATAGATAGAGGATTCGTTAACATGGACAGAGGAATCGCTAACATGGATAGAGGATTCATTAACATGGACAGAGGATTCGCTAACATAGATAGAGGATTTGGATGCATGGATAGAGGATTCGCTAACATGGACAGAGGATTCACTAACATGGACAGAGGATTCACTAACATTGATACAGGATTAAATAACATGGATCGAGGATTCGCTAACATGGATAGAAGATTCGCTAACATGGACAGAGGATTCACTAACATGGATAGAGGATTCATTAACATGGATAGAGGATTCACTAACATGGACAGAGGATTCATTAACAAGCTCAGAGGATTCGCTAACATGGATAGAGGATTCGCTAACATGGACAGAGGATTTGCTAACATGGATAGAGGATTCACTAACATGGACAGAATATTCGCTAACATGGACAGAGCATTTGCTAACCTGGATAGAGGATTCGCGAACATGGATAGAGGATTCATTAACATGGATAGAGGATTCACTAACATGGACAGAGGATTCATTAACATGGATAGAGGATTCACTAACATGGACATAGGATTCAATAACATGGATAGAGGATTCACTAACATGGATAGAGGATTCATTAACTTGGACAGAGGGTTCATTAACATGGACAGAGGATTCATTAACATGCTCAGAGGATTCGCTAACATGGATAGAGGATTCGCTAACATGGATAGAGGATTCATTAACATGGACAGAGGATTCTCTAACATGGATAGAGGATTCGCTAACATGGATAGAGGAATCATTAACATGGACACAGGATTCATTAACATGCTCAGAGGATTCGCTGACATGGATAGAGGATTCGCTAACATAGATAGATGTTTCGCTAACATGGATAGAGGATTCGCTAACATGGATAGAGGATTCATTAACATGGGCAGAGGATTCACTAACATGGATAGATGATTCATTAACATGTACAGAGGATTCGCTAACATGGATAGAGGATTCACTAACATTGATAGAGGATTCGCTAACATGGATAGAGGATTCATTAACATGGATAGAGGATTTGCTAACATGGACAGAATTTTCACTAACATGGACAGAGGATTCGCTAACATGGATAGAGGATTCGCTAACATGGATAGAGGATTCATTAACATGGATAGAGGATTTGCTAACATGGACAGAGGATTCACTAACATGGACAGAGGATTCGCTAACATGGATAGAGGATTCATTAACATGGATAGAGTTTTCGCTAAGATGGACAGAGGATTCACTTACATGGACACAGGATTCGCTAACATGGACAGAGGATTCATTAACATGGATAGAGGATTCATTAACATGGATAGAGGATTCACTAACATGGACAGAGGATTCATTAACATGGACAGAGGATTGGCTAACATGGACAGAGGATTCACTAACATGGACAGAGGATTCACTAACATTGACACAGGATTAAATAACATGGACAGAGGATTCATTAACATGGATAGAGGATTCGTTAACATGGATAGAGGATTCATTAAAATGGATAGAGGATTCGTTAACATGGATAAAGGATTCATTAACATGGATAGAGGATTCATTAAAATGGTTAGAGTATTCGCTAACATGGATAGAGGATTCGCTAACATGAATAGAGGATTCGCTAACATGGATAGCGGATTCACTAACATGGATACAGGATTCAATAACATGGATAGAGGATTCAAAAACATGGACAGAGGATTCGCTAACATGGACAGACGATTCGCTAACATGGACAGAGGATTCACTTACATGGATAGAGAATTCACTAACATGGATAGAGGATTCACTAACATGGACATAGGATTCACTAACATGGATAGAGAATTCACTAACATGGATAGAGGATTCACTATCATAGATAGAGGATTCATTAACTTGGACAGAGGGTTCATCAACATGGACAGAGGATTCTTTAACATGCTCAGAGGATTCGCTAACATGGATCGAGAATTCATTAACATGGACAGAGGATTCGCTAACATGGATAGAGGATTCGCTAACATGGACACAGGATTCATTAACATGGATAGAGGATTCGCTAACATGGAGAGAGTATTCGCTAACATGGATAGAGGATTCGCTAACATGGATAGAGGATTCGCTAACATGGACAGTGGATTCGCTAACATGGATAGAGGATTCACTAACATGGATAGAGGATTCGCTAACATGGATAGAGGATTCGCTATCATGGATAGAGGATTCGCTAACATGGACAGAGGATTTGCTGACATGGATAGAGGATTCACTAACATGGATAGAGGATTCATTAACATGGATAGAGGATTCACTAACATGGATAGAGGATTCATTAACATGGACAGAGAGTTCATTAACATGCTCAGAGTATTCGCTAACATGGATAGAGGATTCGCGAACATGGATAGAGGATTCATTAATATGGACAGAGGATTCTCTAACATGGATAGAGGATTCGCTAACATGGATGGAGGATTCATTAACATGGACAAAGGATTCATTAACATGCTCAGAGGATTCGCTAACATGGATAGAGGATTCGCTAACATAGATAGAGGTTTCGCTAACATGGATAGAGGTTTCGCTAACATGGATAGAGGATTCATTAACATGGGCAGAGGATTCACTAACATGGATAGATGATTCATTAACATGGACAGAGGATTCGCTAACATGAATAGAGGATTCACTAACATGAATAGAGCATTCATTAACATGGACGGAGGATTCGCTAACATGGACAGAGGATTCGCTAACATGGACAGAGGATTCGCTAACATGGATAGAGGATTCGTTAACATGGAGAGAGGATTCGTTTACATGGATAGAGTTTTCACTAACATGGATAGAGGATTCGTTAACATGGATAGAGAATTCGTTAACATGGATAGAGGATTCGCTAACATGGATAGAGGATTCGCTAACATGGATAGCGGATTCACTAACATGGATTCAGGATTCACTAACATGGATAGAGTATTCGCTAACATGCATAGAGGATTCGCTAACATGGATAAAGGATTCGCTAACATGGATAGCGGATTCACTAACATGGATACAGGATTCAATAACATGGATAGTGGGTTCACTAACATATTTAGAGGATTCAATAACATGGATAGAAGATTCGCTAACATGGACAGAGGATTCATTAACATGGACAGACATTTCGCTAACATGGACAGAGGATTCACTAACATGGATAGAGGATTCACTAACATGGATGGAGGATTCATTAACATGGATAGAGGATTCATTAACATGGATAGAGGAATCGGTAACATGGACAGAGGATTCACTAACATGGATAGAGGATTCATTAACATGGACAGAGGATTCGCTAACATGGACAGAGGATTCGTTAACATGGACAGAGGATTCACTCACATGGATAGAGGATTCATTAACATGGATAGAGTATTCATTAACATGGAAAGAGGATTCGCTAACATGGACAGAGGATTCATTAACATGGACAGAGGATTTTCTAACATAGATAGAGGATTTGGATACATGGATAGAGGATTCGCTAACATGGACAGAGGATTCACTAACATGGACAAAGGATTCACTAACATTGATACAGGGTTCAATAACATGGACAGAGGATTCATTAACATGGATAGAGGATTCATTAGCATGGATAGAGGATTAATTAAAATGGATAGAGGATTCGTTAACCTGGATAGAGGATTCATTAACAGGGATAGAGGATATGCTAACATGGATAGAGGATTCATTAACATGGATAGAGTATTCGTTAACATGGAGAGAGGATTCGTTAACATGGATAGAGTTTTCGCTAAAATGGAAAGAGGATTCGTTAACATGGATAGAGGATTCGTTAACATGGATAGAGGATTCACTAACATGGATAGAGAATTCGCTAACATGGATAGCGGATTCACTAACATGGATTCAGGATTCACTAACATGGATTCAGGATTCACTAACATGGATAGAGGATTTGCTAACATGGATAGAGGATTCGCTAACATGGATAGCGGATTCACTAACATGGATAGCGGATAAACTAACATGGATAGCGGATTCACTAACATGGATAGAGGATTCATTAACATGGATTTAGGACTCGCTAACATGGATAGTAGATTCATTAACATGGATAGAAGATTCGCTAACATGGATAGAGGATTCTCTAACATGGATAGAGGATTCATTAACATGGATAGAGGATTCACTAACATGCATAGAGGATTCGCTAACATGGATAGAGGATTCATTAACATGGACAGAGGATTGGCTAACATGGACAGAGGATTCACTAACATGGACAGAGGATTCACTAACATTGATACAGGATTAAATAACATGGACAGAGGATTCATTAACATGGATAGAGGATTCGTTAACATGGATAGAGGATTCATTAAAATGGATAGAGGATTCATTAAAATGGATAGAGGATTCGTTAACATGGATAAAGGATTCATTAACATGGATAGAGGATTCATTAAAATGGATAGAGGATTCGTTAACCTGGATAGAGTATTCATTAACAGGGATAGGGGATTTGCTAACATGGATAGAGGATTCATTAACACGGATAGAGGATTCGTTAACATGGAGAGAGGATTCGTTAACATGGATAGAGTTTTCACTAACATGGATAGAGTATTCGCTAACATGGATAGAGGATTCGCTAACATGGTAGAGGATTCGCTAACATGGAAAGCGGATTCACTAACATGGATACAGGATTCAATAACATGGATAGAGGATTCAATAACATGGACAGAGGATTCGCTAACATGGATAGAGGATTCATTATCATGGATAGAAGATTCGCTAACATGGACAGAGGATTCATTAACATGGACAGACGATTCGCTAACATGGACAGAGGATTCACTTACATGGATAGAGAATTCACTAACATGGATAGAGGATTCACTAAAATGGACATAGGATTCACTAACATGGATAGAGAATTCACTAACATGGATAGAGGATTCACTAACATGGATAGAGGATTCATTAACTTGGACAGAGTGTTCATCAACATGGACAGAGGATTCATTAACATGCTCAGAGGATTCGCTAACATGGATCGAGAATTCATTAACATGGACAGAGGATTCGCTAACATGGATAGAGGATTCGCTAACATGGACACAGGATTCATTAACATGGATAGAGGATTCGCTAACAGGAGAGAGTATTCGCTAACATGGATAGAGGATTCGCTAACATGGATAGAGGATTCGCTAACATGGACAGTGGATACGCTAACATGGATAGAGGATTCACTAACATGGATAGAGGATTCGCTAACATGGATAGAGGATTCGCTAACATGGATAGAGGATTCGCTAACATGGATAGAGGATTCGCTAACATGGACAGAGGATTCGCTAACATGGATAGAGGATTCACTAACATGGATAGAGGATTCATTAACATGGATAGAGGATTCACTAACATGGATAGAGGATTCATTAACATGGACAGAGAGTTCATTAACATGCTCAGATATTCGCTAACATGGATAGAGGATTCGCGAACATGGATAGAGGATTCATTAATATGGACAGAGGATTCTCTAACATGGATAGAGGATTCGCTAACATGGATGGAGGATTCATTAACATGGACAAAGGATTCATTAACATGCTCAGAGGATTCGCTAACATGGATAGAGGATTCGCTAACATAGATAGAGGTTTCGCTAACATGGATAGAGGTTTCGCTAACATGGATAGAGGATTCATTAACATGGGCAGAGGATTCACTAACATGGATAGATGATTCATTAACATGGACAGAGGATTCGCTAACATGAATAGAGGGTTCACTAACATGAATAGAGCATTCATTAACATGGACGGAGGATTCGCTAACATGGACAGAGGATTCGCTAACATGGATAGAGGATTCGTTAACATGGAGAGAGGATTCGTTAACATGGATAGAGTTTTCACTAACATGGATAGAGGATTCGTTAACATGTATAGAGAATTCGTTAACATGGATAGAGGATTCGCTAACATGGATAGAGGATTCGCTAACATGGATAGCGGATTCACTAACATGGATTCAGGATTCACTAACATGGATAGAGTATTCGCTAACATGGATAGAGGATTCGCTAACATGGATAAAGGATTCGCTAACATGGATAGCGGATTCACTAACATGGATACAGGATTCAATAACATGGATAGTGGGTTCACTAACATATTTAGAGGATTCAATAACATGGATAGAAGATTCGCTAACATGGACAGAGGATTCATTAACATGGACAGACGTTTCGCTAACATGGACAGAGGATTCACTAACATGGATAGAGGATTCACTAATATGGATGGACGATTCATTAACATGGATAGAGGATTCATTAACATGGATAGAGGAATCGGTAACATGGACAGAGGATTCACTAACATGGATAGAGGATTCATTAACATGGACAGAGGATTCGCTAACATGGACAGAGGATTCGTTAACATGGACAGAGGATTCACTCACATGGATAGAGGATTCATTAACATGGATAGAGTATTCATTAACATGGAAAGAGGATTCGCTAACATGGACAGAGGATTCATTAACATGGACAGAGGATTTTCTTACATAGATAGAGGATTTGGATACATGGATAGAGGATTCGCTAACATGGACAGAGGATTCACTAACATGGACAAAGGATTCACTAACATTGATACAGGGTTCAATAACATGGACAGAGGATTCATTAACATGGATAGAGGATTCATTAGCATGGATAGAGGATTAATTAAAATGGATAGAGGATTCGTTAACCTGGATAGAGGATTCATTAACAGGGATAGAGGATATGCTAACATGGATAGAGGATTCATTAACATGGATAGAGTATTCGTTAACATGTAGAGAGGATTCGTTAACATGGATAGAGTTTTCGCTAACATGGAAAGAGGATTCGTTAACATGGATAGAGGATTCGATAACATGGATAGAGGATTCGCTAACATGGATAGAGAATTCGCTAACATGGATAGCGGATTCACTAACATGGATTCAGGATTCACTAACATGGATTCAGGATTCACTAACATGGATAGAGGATTCGCTAACATGGATAGAATATTCGCTAACATGTTTAGAGGATTCGCTAACATGGATAGAGGATTCATTAACATGGATAGAGGATTCGTTAACATGGATAGAGGATTCATTAAAATGGATAGAGGATTTGTTAACATGGATAAAGGATTCATTAACATGGATAGAGGATTCATTAAAATGGATAGAGGATTCGTTAACCTGGATAGAGGATTCATTAACAGGGATAGAGGATTTGCTAACATGGATAGAGGATTCATTAACACGGATAGAGGATTCGTTAACATGGAGAGATGATTCGTTAACATGGATAGAGTTTTGACTAACATGGATAGAGTATTCGCTAACATGGATAGAGGATTCGCTAACATGGATAGAGGATTCGCTAACATGGATAGCGGATTCACTAACATGGATACAGGATTCAATAACATGGATAGAGGATTCAATAACATGGACAGAGGATTCGCTAACATGGACAGAGGATTCACTAACATTGATACAGGATTAAATAACATGGACAGAGGATTCATTAACATGGATAGAGGATTCGTTAACATGGATAGAGGATTCATTAAAATGGATAGAGGATTCATTAAAATGGATAGAGGATTCGTTAACATGGATAAAGGATTCATTAACATGGATAGAGGATTCATTAAAATGGATAGAGGATTCGTTAACCTGGATAGAGTATTCATTAACAGGGATAGGGGATTTGCTAACATGGATAGAGGATTCATTAACACGGATAGAGGATTCGTTAACATGGAGAGAGGATTCGTTAACATGGATAGAGTTTTCACTAACATGGATAGAGTATTCGCTAACATGGATAGAGGATTCGCTAACATGGTAGAGGATTCGCTAACATGGAAAGCGGATTCACTAACATGGATACAGGATTCAATAACATGGATAGAGGATTCAATAACATGGACAGAGGATTCGCTAACATGGATAGAGGATTCATTATCATGGATAGAAGATTCGCTAACATGGACAGAGGATTCATTAACATGGACAGACGATTCGCTAACATGGACAGAGGATTCACTTACATGGATAGAGAATTCACTAACATGGATAGAGGATTCACTAAAATGGACATAGGATTCACTAACATGGATAGAGAATTCACTAACATGGATAGAGGATTCACTAACATGGATAGAGGATTCATTAACTTGGACAGAGGGTTCATCAACATGGACAGAGGATTCATTAACATGCTCAGAGGATTCGCTAACATGGATCGAGAATTCATTAACATGGACAGAGGATTCGCTAACATGGATAGAGGATTCGCTAACATGGACACAGGATTCATTAACATGGATAGAGGATTCGCTAACAGGAGAGAGTATTCGCTAACATGGATAGAGGATTCGCTAACATGGATAGAGGATTCGCTAACATGGACAGTGGATACGCTAACATGGATAGAGGATTCACTAACATGGATAGAGGATTCGCTAACATGGATAGAGGATTCGCTAACATGGATAGAGGATTCGCTAACATGGATAGAGGATTCGCTAACATGGACAGAGGATTCGCTAACATGGATAGAGGATTCACTAACATGGATAGAGGATTCATTAACATGGATAGAGGATTCACTAACATGGATAGAGGATTCATTAACATGGACAGAGAGTTCATTAACATGCTCAGATATTCGCTAACATGGATAGAGGATTCGCGAACATGGATAGAGGATTCATTAATATGGACAGAGGATTCTCTAACATGGATAGAGGATTCGCTAACATGGATGGAGGATTCATTAACATGGACAAAGGATTCATTAACATGCTCAGAGGATTCGCTAACATGGATAGAGGATTCGCTAACATAGATAGAGGTTTCGCTAACATGGATAGAGGTTTCGCTAACATGGATAGAGGATTCATTAACATGGGCAGAGGATTCACTAACATGGATAGATGATTCATTAACATGGACAGAGGATTCGCTAACATGAATAGAGGGTTCACTAACATGAATAGAGCATTCATTAACATGGACGGAGGATTCGCTAACATGGACAGAGGATTCGCTAACATGGATAGAGGATTTGTTAACATGGAGAGAGGATTCGTTAACATGGATAGAGTTTTCACTAACATGGATAGAGGATTCGTTAACATGTATAGAGAATTCGTTAACATGGATAGAGGATTCGCTAACATGGATAGAGGATTCGCTAACATGGATAGCGGATTCACTAACATGGATTCAGGATTCACTAACATGGATAGAGTATTCGCTAACATGGATAGAGGATTCGCTAACATGGATAAAGGATTCGCTAACATGGATAGCGGATTCACTAACATGGATACAGGATTCAATAACATGGATAGTGGGTTCACTAACATATTTAGAGGATTCAATAACATGGATAGAAGATTCGCTAACATGGACAGAGGATTCATTAACATGGACAGACGTTTCGCTAACATGGACAGAGGATTCACTAACATGGATAGAGGATTCACTAATATGGATGGACGATTCATTAACATGGATAGAGGATTCATTAACATGGATAGAGGAATCGGTAACATGGACAGAGGATTCACTAACATGGATAGAGGATTCATTAACATGGACAGAGGATTCGCTAACATGGACAGAGGATTCGTTAACATGGACAGAGGATTCACTCACATGGATAGAGGATTCATTAACATGGATAGAGTATTCATTAACATGGAAAGAGGATTCGCTAACATGGACAGAGGATTCATTAACATGGACAGAGGATTTTCTTACATAGATAGAGGATTTGGATACATGGATAGAGGATTCGCTAACATGGACAGAGGATTCACTAACATGGACAAAGGATTCACTAACATTGATACAGGGTTCAATAACATGGACAGAGGATTCATTAACATGGATAGAGGATTCATTAGCATGGATAGAGGATTAATTAAAATGGATAGAGGATTCGTTAACCTGGATAGAGGATTCATTAACAGGGATAGAGGATATGCTAACATGGATAGAGGATTCATTAACATGGATAGAGTATTCGTTAACATGTAGAGAGGATTCGTTAACATGGATAGAGTTTTCGCTAACATGGAAAGAGGATTCGTTAACATGGATAGAGGATTCGATAACATGGATAGAGGATTCGCTAACATGGATAGAGAATTCGCTAACATGGATAGCGGATTCACTAACATGGATTCAGGATTCACTAACATGGATTCAGGATTCACTAACATGGATAGAGGATTTGCTAACATGGATAGAGGATTCGCTAACATGGATAGCGGATTCGCTAACATGGATAGCGGATAAACTAACATGGATAGCGGATTCACTAACATGGATAGAGGATTCATTAACATGGATATAGGACTCGCTAACATGGATAGTAGATTCATTAACATGGATAGAAGATTCGCTAACATGGATAGAGGATTCTCTAACATGGATAGAGGATTCACTAACATGCATAGAGGATTCGCTAACATGGATAGAGGATTCGCTAACATGGATAGCGGATTCACTAACATGGATAGAATATTCGCTAACATGTTTAGAGGATTCGCTAACATGGATAGAGGATTCATTAACATGGATAGAGGATTCGTTAACATGGATAGAGGATTCATTAAAATGGATAGAGGATTTGTTAACATGGATAAAGGATTCATTAACATGGATAGAGGATTCATTAAAATGGATAGAGGATTCGTTAACCTGGATAGAGGATTCATTAACAGGGATAGAGGATTTGCTAACATGGATAGAGGATTCATTAACACGGATAGAGGATTCGTTAACATGGAGAGATGATTCGTTAACATGGATAGAGTTTTGACTAACATGGATAGAGTATTCGCTAACATGGATAGAGGATTCGCTAACATGGATAGAGGATTCGCTAACATGGATAGCGGATTCACTAACATGGATACAGGATTCAATAACATGGATAGAGGATTCAATAACATGGACAGAGGATTCGCTAACATGGATGGAGGATTCATTATCATGGATAGAAGATTCGCTAACATGGACAGAGGATTCATTAACATGGACAGACGATTCGCTAACATCGACAGAGGATTCACTTACATGGATAGAGAATTCACTAACATGTATAGAGGATTCACTAACATGGACAGAGGATTCACTAACATGGACATAGGATTCACTAACATGGATAGAGAATTCACTAACATGGATAGAGGATTCATTAACTTGGACAGAGGGTTCATCAACATGGACAGAGGATTCATTAACATGCTCAGAGGATTCGCTAACATGGATCGAGAATTCATTAAGATGGACAGAGGATTCGCTAACATGGATAGAGGATTCGCTAACATGGACACAGGATTCATTAACATGGATAGAGGATTCGCTAACATGGAGAGAGTATTCGCTAACATGGATAGAGGATTCGCTAACATGGATAGAGGATTCGCTGACATGGACAGTGGATTCGCTAACATGGACAGAGGATTCGCTAACATGCATAGAGGATTCACTAACATGGATAGAGGATTTGCTAACATGGATAGAGGATTCACTAACATGGATAGAGGATTCATTAACATGGATAGAGGATTCACTAACATGGATAGAGGATTCATTAACATGGACAGAGAGTTCATTAACATGCTCAGAGTATTCGCTAACATGGATAGAGGATTCGCGAACATGGATAGAGGATTCATTAACATGGACACAGGATTCATTAACATGCTCAGAGGATTCGCTAACATGGATAGAGGATTCGCTAACATAGATAGAGGTTTCGCTAACATGGATAGAGGTTTCGCTAACTTGGATAGAGGATTCATTAACATGGGCAGAGGATTCACTAACATGGATAGATGATTCATTAACATGGACAGAGGATTCGCTAACATGAATAGAGGGTTCACTAACATGAATAGAGCATTCATTAACATGGACGGAGGATTCGCTAACATGGACAGAGGATTCGCTAACATGGAAAGAGGATTCATTAACATGGAGAGAGGATTCGTTAACATGGATAGAGTTTTCACTAACATGGATAGAGGATTTGTTAACATGGATAGAGAATTCGTTAACATGGATAGAGGATTCACTAACATGGATAGACGATTCGCTAACATGGATAGCGTATTCACTAACATGGATTCAGGATTCACTAACATGGATAGAGTATTCGCTAACATGGATAGAGGATTCGCTAACATGGATAAAGGATTCGCTAACATGGATAGCGGATTCACTAACATGGATACAGGATTCAATAACATGGATAGTGGGTTCGCTAACATATTTAGAGGATTCAATAACATGGATAGAAGATTCGCTAACATGGACAGAGGATTCATTAACATGGACAGACGATTCGCTAACATGGACAGAGGATTCACTAACATGGATAGAGGATTCACTAACATGGATGGAGGATTCATTAACATGGATAGAGGATTCATTAACATGGATAGAGGAATCGGTAACATGGACAGAGGATTCACTAACATGGATAGAGGATTCATTAACATGGACAGAGGATTCGCTAACATGGACAGAGGATTCGTTAACATGGACAGAGGATTCACTCACATGGATAGAGCATTCATTAACATGGATAGAGTATTCATTAACATGGAAAGGGGATTCGCTAACATGGACAGAGGATTCATTAACATGGACAGAGGATTTTCTAACATAGATAGAGGATTTGGATACATGGACAGAGGATTCGCTAACATGGACAGAGGATTCACTAACATGGACAAAGGATTCACTAACATTGATACAGGGTTCAATAACATGGACAGAGGATTCATTAACATGGATAAAGGATTCATTAGCATGGATAGAGGATTAATTAAAATGGATAGAGGATTCGTTAACCTGGATAGAGGATTCATTAACAGGGATAGAGGATATGCTAACATGGAAAGAGGTTTCATTAACATGGATAGAGTATTCGTTAACATGGAGAGAGGATTCGTTAACATGGAAAGAGTTTTCGCTAACATGGAAAGAGGATTCGTTAACATGGATAGAGGATTCATTAACATGGATGGAGGATTCGTTAACATGGATAGAGGATTCGCTAACATGGACACAGGATTCATTAACATATACAGAGGATTCGCTAACATGGTTAGAGGATTCACTAACAAGGATAGAGGATTCATTAACATTGATAGAGGATTGATTAACATTGATAGAGGATTCACTAACATGGACAGAGTATTCGCTAACATGGACAGAGGATTCGCTAACATGGACAGAGGATTCACTAACATGGATAGAGGATTCACTAACATGGATAGAGGATTCGCTAACATGGATAGAGGATTCATGAACCTGGACACAGGATTCGCTAACATGGATAGCGGATTCGCTAACATGGATAGAGGATTCGCTAACATGGACAGAGGATTCGCTAACATGGATAGAGGATTCGCTAACATGGATAGAGGATTCATTAACATGGATAGAGGATTCATTAACATGGACAGAGGATTCATTAACATGGACAGAGGATTCGTTAACATGGATAGAGGATTCATTAACATGGACAGAGGATTCACTAACATGGATAGAGGATTCATTAACATGGACAGAGGATTCGCTAACATGGATAGAGGATTCGCTAACATGGACAGAGGATTCGCTAAGATGGACAGAGGATTCGCTAACATGGATAGAGGATTCGCTAACATGGATAGAGGATTCACTAACATGGATAGAGGGTTCATTAACATGAATAGAGGTTTCGCTAACATGCATAGAGGATTAGCTAACATGGATAGAGGATTCGCTAACATGGACAGAGGATTCACGAACATGGATAGAGAATTCACTAACATGGATAGAGGATTCACTAACATGGACAGAGGATTCACTAACATGGACATAGGATTCACTAACATGGATAGAGAATTCACTAACATGGATAGAGGATTCATTAACTTGGACAGAGGGTTCATCAACATGGACAGAGGATTCATTAACATGCTCAGAGGATTCGCTAACATGGATCGAGAATTCATTAACATGGACAGAGGATTCGCTAACATGGATAGAGGATTCGCTAACATGGAGAGAGTATTCGGTAACATGGATAGAGGATTCGCTAACATGGACAGTGGATTTGCTAACATGGATAGAGGATTCACTAACATGGATAGAGGATTTGCTAACATGGATAGAGGATTCACTAACATGGATAGAGGATTCATTAACATGGATAGAGGATTCACTAACATGGATAGAGGATTCACTAACATGGATAGAGGATTCATTAACATGGACAGAGAGTTCATTAACATGCACTGAGTATTCGCTAACATGGATAGAGGATTCGCGAACATGGATAGAGGATTCATTAATATGGACAGAGGATTCGCTAACATGGATAGAGGATTCGCTAACATAGATAGAGGTTTCGCTAACATGGATAGAGGTTTCGCTAACATGGATAGAGGATTCATTAACATGGGCAGAGGATTCACTAACATGGATAGATGATTCATTAACATGGACAGAGGATTCGCAAACATGAATAGAGGGTTCACTAACATGAACAGAGCATTCATTAACATGGACGGAGGATTCGCTAACATGGACAGAGGATTCGCTAACATGGATAGAGGATTCGTTAACATGGAGAGAGGATTCGTTAACATGGATAGAGTTTTCACTAACATGGATAGAGGATTCGTTAACATGGATAGAGAATTCGTTAACATGGATAGAGGATTCGCTAACATGGATAGAGGATTCACTAACATGGATTCAGGATTCACTAACATGGATTCAGGATTCACTAACATGGATAGAGGATTTGCTAACATGGATAGAGGATTCGCTAACATGGATAGCGGATTCACTAACATGGATAGCGGATTCACTAACATGGATAGAGGATTCATTAACATGGATATAGGACTCGCTAACATGGATAGTAGATTCATTAACATGGATAGAAGATTCGCTAACATGGATAGAGGATTCTCTAACATGGATAGAGGATTCATTAACATGGATAGAGGATTCGTTAACATGGATAGAGGATTCATTAAAATGGATAGAGCATTCGTTAACATGGATAAAGGATTCATTAACATGGATAGAGGATTCTTTAAAATGGATAGAGGATTCGTTAACCTGGATAGAGTATTCATTAACAGGGATAGAGGATTTGCTAACATGGATACAGGATTCATTAACACGGATAGAGGATTCATTAACATGGAGAGAGGATTCGTTAACATGGATAGAGTTTTCACTAACATGGATAGAGTATTCGCTAACATGGATAGAGGATTCGCTAACATGGATAGAGGATTCGCTAACATGGATAGCGGATTCACTAACATGGATACAGGATTCAATAACATGGATAGAGGATTCAATAACATGGACAGAGGATTCGCTAACATGGATAGAGGATTCATTATCATGGATAGAAGATTCGCTAACATGGACAGAGGATTCATTAACATGGACAGACGATTCGCTAACATGGACAGAGGATTCACTTACATGGATAGAGAATTCACTAACATGGACATAGGATTCACTAACATGGACATAGGATTCACTAACATGGATAGAGAATTCACTAACATGGATACAGGATTCACTAACATGGATAGAGGATTCATTAACTTGGAGAGAGTGTTCATCAACTTGGACAGAGGATTCATTAACATGCTCAGAGGATTCGCTAACATGGATCGAGAATTCATTAACATGGACAGAGGATTCGCTAACATGGATAGAGGATTCGCTAACATGGACACAGGATTCATTAACATGGATAGAGGATTCGCTAACATGGAGAGAGTATTCGCTAACATGGATAGAGGATTCGCTAACATGGATAGAGGATTCGCTAACATGGACAGTGGATTCGCTAACATGGATAGAGGATTCACTAACATGGATAGAGGATTCGCTAACATGGATAGAGGATTCGCTAACATGGATAGAGGATTCGCTAACATGGACAGAGGATTTGCTAACATGGATAGAGGATTCACTAACATGGATAGAGGATTCATTAACATGGATAGAGGATTCACTAACATGGATAGAGGATTCATTAACATGGACAGAGAGTTCATTAACATGCTCAGAGTATTCGCTAACATGGATAGAGGATTCGCGAACATGGATAGAGGATTCATTAATATGGACAGAGGATTCTCTAACATGGATAGAGGATTCGCTAACATGGATGGTGGATTCATTAACATGGACAAAGGATTCATTAACATGCACAGAGGATTCGCTAACATGGATAGAGGATTCGCTAACATAGACAGAGGATTCGCTAACATAGATAGAGGTTTTGCTAACATGGATAGAGGTTTCGCTAACATGGATAGAGGATTCATTAACATGGGCAGAGGATTCACTAACATGGATAGATGATTCATTAACATGGACAGAGGATTCGCTAACATGAATAGAGGGTTCACTAACATGAATAGAGCATTCATTAACATGGACGGAGGATTCGCTAACATGGACAGAGGATTCGCTAACATGGATAGAGGATTCGTTAACGTGGAGAGAGGATTCGTTAACATGGATAGAGTTTTCACTAACATGGATAGAGGATTCGTTAACATGGATAGAGAATTCGTTAACATGGATAGAGGATTTGCTAACATGGATAGAGGATTCGCTAACATGGATAGAGGATTCACTAACATGGATTCAGGATTCAATAACATGGATAGAGTATTCGCTAACATGGATAGAGGATTCGCTAACATGGATAAAGGATTCGCTAACATGGATAGCGGATTCACTAACATGGATACAGGATTCAATAACATGGATAGTGGGTTCACTAACATATTTAGAGGATTCAATAACATGGATAGAAGATTCGCTAACATGGACAGAGGATTCATTAACATGGACAGACATTTCGCTAACATGGACAGAGGATTCACTAACATGGATAGAGGATTCACTAACATGGATGGAGGATTCATTAACATCGATAGAGGATTCATTAACATGGATAGAGGAATCGGTAACATGGACAGAGGATTCACTAACATGGATAGAGGATTCATTAACATGGACAGAGGATTCGCTAACATGGACAGAGGATTCGTTAACATGGACAGAGGATTCACTCACATGGATAGAGGATTCATTAACATGGATAGAGTATTCATTAACATGGAAAGAGGATTCGCTAACATGGACAGAGGATTCATTAACATGGACAGAAGATTTTCTTACATAGATAGAGGATTTGGATACATGGATAGAGGATTCGCTAACATGGACAGAGGATTCACTAACATGGACAAAGGATTCACTAACATTGATACAGGGTTCAATAACATGGACAGATGATTCATTAACATGGATAGAGGATTCATTAGCATGGATAGAGCATTAATTAAAATGGATAGAGGATTCGTTAACCTGGATAGAGGATTCATTAACAGGGATAGAGGATATGCTAACATGGATAGAGGATTCATTAACATGGATAGAGTATTCGTTAACATGGAGAGAGGATTCGTTAACATGGATAGAGTTTTCGCTAACATGGAAAGAGGATTCGTTAACATGGATAGAGGATTCGTTAACATGGATAGAGGATTCGCTAACATGGATAGAGAATTCGCTAACATGGATAGCGGATTCACTAACATGGATTCAGGATTTACTAACATGGATTCAGGATTCACTAACATGGATAGAGGATTTGCTAACATGGATAGAGGATTCGCTAACATGGATAGCGGATTCACTAACATGGATAGCGGATAAACTAACATGGATAGCGGATTCACTAACATGGATAGAGGATTCATTAACATGGATATAGGACTCGCTAACATGGATAGTAGATTCATTAACATGGATAGAAGATTCGCTAACATGGATAGAGGATTCTCTAACATGGATAGAGGATTCATTAACATGGATAGAGGATTCACTAACATGCATAGAGGATTCGCTAACATGGATAGAGGATTCATTAACATGGACAGAGGATTGGCTAACATGGACAGAGGATTCACTAACATGGACAGAGGATTCACTAACATTGATACAGGATTAAATAACATGGACAGAGGATTCATTAATATGGATAGAGGATTCGTTAACATGGATAGAGGATTCATTAAAATGGATAGAGGATTCGTTAACATGGATAAAGGATTCATTAACATGGATAGAGGATTCATTAAAATGGATAGAGGATTCGTTAACCTGGATAGAGTATTCATTAACAGGGATAGAGGATATGCTAACATGGATAGAGGATTCATTAACATGGATAGAGTATTCGTTAACATGGATAGTAGATTCATTAACATGGATAGAAGATTCGCTAACATGGATAGAGGATTCTCTAACATGGATAGAGGATTCATTAACATGGATAGAGGATTCTCTAACATGCATAGAGGATTCGCTAACATGGATAGAGTATTCATTAACATGGACAGAGGATTGGCTAACATGGACAGAGGATTCACTAACATGGACAGAGGATTCACTAACATTGATACAGGATTAAATAACATGGACAGAGGATTCATTAACATGGATAGAGGATTCGTTAACATGGATAGAGGATTCATTAAAATGGATAGAGGATTCGTTAACATGGATAAAGGATTCATTAACATGGATAGAGGATTCATTAAAATGGATAGAGGATTCGTTAACCTGGATAGAGTATTCATTAACAGGGATAGAGGATTTGCTAACATGGATAGAGGATTCATTAACACGGATAGAGGATTCGTTAACATGGAGAGAGGATTCGTTAACATGGATAGAGTTTTCACTAACATGGATAGAGTATTCGCTAACATGGATAGAGGATTCGCTAACATGGATAGAGGATTCGCTAACATGGATAGCGGATTCACTAACATGGATACAGGATTCAATAACATGGATAGAGGATTCAATAACATGGACAGAGGATTCGCTAACATGGATAGAGGCTTCATTATCATGGATAGAAGATTCGCTAACATGGACAGAGGATTCATTAACATGGACAGGCGATTCGCTAACATGGACAGAGGATTCACTGACATGGATAGAGAATTCACTAACATGGATAGAGGATTCACTAACATGGACATAGGATTCACTAACATGGATAGAGAATTCACTAACATGGATAGAGGATGCACTAACATGGATAGAGGATTCATTAACTTGGACAGAGGGTTCATCAACATGGACAGAGGATTCATTAACATGCTCAGAGGATTCGCTAACATGGATCGAGAATTCATTAACATGGACAGAGGATTCGCTAACATGGATAGAGGATTCGCTAACATGGACACAGGATTCATTAACATGGATAGAGGATTCGCTAACATGGAGAGAGTATTCGCTAACATGGATAGAGGATTCGCTAACATGGATAGAGGATTCGCTAACATGGACAGTGGATTCGCTAACATGGATAGAGGATTCACTAACATGGATAGAGGATTCGCTAACATGGATAGAGGATTCGCTAACATGGATAGAGGATTCGCTAACATGGACAGAGGATTTGCTAACATGGATAGAGGATTCACTAACATGGATAGAGGATTCATTAACATGGATAGAGGATTCACTAACATGGATAGAGGATTCATTAACATGGACAGAGAGTTCATTAACATGCTCAGAGTATTCGCTAACATGGATAGAGGATTCGCGAACATGGATAGAGGATTCGCTAACATGGATGGAGGATTCATTAACATGGACAAAGGATTCATTAACATGCTCAGAGGATTCGCTAACATGGATAGAGGATTCGCTAACATAGATAGAGGTTTCGCTAACATGGATAGAGGTTTCGCTAACATGGATAGAGGATTCATTAACATGGGCAGAGGATTCACTAACATGGATAGATGATTCATTAACATGGACAGAGGATTCGCTAACATGAATAGAGGGTTCACTAACATGAATAGAGCATTCATTAACATGGACGGAGGATTCGCTAACATGGACAGAGGATTCGCTAACATGGATAGAGGATTCGTTAACATGGAGAGAGGATTCGTTAACATGGATAGAGTTTTCACTAACATGGATAGAGGATTCGTTAACATGGATAGAGAATTCGTTAACATAGATAGAGGATTCGCTAACATGGATAGAGGATTCGCTAACATGCATAGCGGATTCACTAACATGGATTCAGGATTCACTAACATGGATAGAGTATTCGCTAACATGGATAGAGGATTCGCTAACATGGATAAAGGAGTCGCTAACATGGATAGCGGATTCACTAACATGGATACAGGATTCAATAACATGGATAGTGGGTTCACTAACATATTTAGAGGATTCAATAACATGGACAAAAGATTCACTAACATGGACAGAGGATTCATTAACATGGACAGACGTTTCGCTAACATGGACAGAGGATTCACTAACATGGATAGAGGATTCACTAACATGGATGGACGATTCATTAACATGGATAGAGGATTCATTAACATGGATAGAGGAATCGGTAACATGGACAGAGGATTCACTAACATGGATAGAGGATTCATTAACATGGACAGAGGATTCGCTAACATGGACAGAGGATTCGTTAACATGGACAGAGGATTCACTCACATGGATAGAGGATTCATTAACATGGATAGAGTATTCATTAACATGGAAAGAGGATTCGCTAACATGGACAGAGGATTCATTAACATGGACAGAGGATTTTCTTACATAGATAGAGGATTTGGATACATGGATAGAGGATTCGCTAACATGGACAGAGGATTCACTAACATGGACAAAGGATTCACTAACATTGATACAGGGTTCAATAACATGGACAGAGGATTCATTAACATGGATAGAGGATTCATTAGCATGGATAGAGGATTAATTAAAATGGATAGAGGATTCGTTAACCTGGATAGAGGATTCATTAACAGGGTTAGAGGATATGCTAACATGGATAGAGGATTCATTTACATGGATAGAGTATTCGTTAACATGTAGAGAGGATTCGTTAACATGGATAGAGTTTTCGCTAACATGGAAAGAGGATTCGTTAACATGGATAGAGGATTCGTTAACATGGATAGAGGATTCGCTAACATGGATAGAGAATTCGCTAACATGGATAGCGGAATCACTAACATGGATTCAGGATTCACTAACATGGATTCAGGATTCACTAACATGGATAGAGGATTTGCTAACATGGATAGAGGATTCGCTAACATGGATAGCGGATTCACTAACATGGATAGCGGATAAACTAACATGGATAGCGGATTCACTAACATGGATAGAGGATTCATTAACATGGATATAGGTCTCGCTAACATGGATAGTAGATTCATTAACATGGATAGAAGATTCGCTAACATGGATAGAGGATTCTCTAACATGGATAGAGGATTCATTAACATGGATAGAGGTTTCACTAACATGCATAGAGGATTCGCTAACATGGATAGAGGATTCGCTAACATGGATAGCGGATTCACTAACATGGATAGAGTATTCGCTAACATGTTTAGAGGATTCGCTAACATGGATAGAGGATTCATTAACATGGATAGAGGATTCACTAACGTTGATACAGGATTCACTAACATAGTTAGAGGATTCATTAACATGGATAGAGGATTCGCTTACATGGATAGAGGATTAACTAATATGGATAGAGGATTCATTAACATGGATAGAGGATTCGTTAACATGGATAGAGGATTCATTAAAATGGATAGAGAATTCGTTAACATGGATAAAGGATTCATTAACATGGATAGAGGATTCATTAAAATGGATAGAGGATTCGTAAACCTGGATAGAGGATTCATTAACAGGGATAGAGGGTTTGCTAACATGGATAGAGGATTCATTAACACGGATAGAGGATTCGTTAACATGGAGAGAGGATTCGTTAACATGGATAGAGTTTTGACTAACATGGATAGAGTATTCGCTAACATGGATAGAGGATTCGCTAACATGGATAGAGGATTCGCTAACATGGATAGCGGATTCACTAACATGGATACAGGATTCAATAACATGGACAGAGGATTCGCTAACATGGATAGAGGATTCATTATCATGGATAGAAGATTCGCTAACATGGACAGAGGATTCATTAACATGGACAGACGATTCGCTAACATGGACAGAGGATTCACTTACATGGATAGAGAATTCACTAACATGTATAGAGGATTCACTAACATGGACAGAGGATTCACTAACATGGACATAGGATTCACTAACATGGATAGAGAATTCACTAACATGGATAGAGGATTCATTAACTTGGACAGAGGGTTCATCAACATGGACAGAGGATTCATTAACATGCTCAGAGGATTCGCTAACATGGATCGAGAATTCATTAACATGGACAGAGGATTCGCTAACATGGATAGAGGATTCGCTAACATGGACACAGGATTCATTCACATGGATAGAGGATTCGCTAACATGGAGAGAGTATTCGCTAACATGGATAGAGGATTCGCTAACATGGATAGAGGATTCGCTAACATGGACAGTGGATTCGCTAACATGGACAGAGGATTCGCTAACATGCATAGAGGATTCACTAACATGGATAGAGGATTTGCTAACATGGATAGAGGATTCACTAACATGGATAGAGGATTCATTAACATGGATAGAGGATTCACTAACATGGATAGAGGATTCATTAACATGGACAGAGAGTTCATTAACATGCTCAGAGTATTCGCTAACATGGATAGAGGATTCGCGAACATGGATAGAGGATTCATTAACATGGACATAGGATTCATTAACATGCTCAGAGGATTCGCTAACATGGATAGAGGATTCGCTAACATAGATAGAGGTTTCGCTAACATGGATAGAGGTTTCGCTAACATGGATAGAGGATTCATTAACATGGGCAGAGGATTCACTAACATGGATAGATGATTCATTAACATGGACAGAGGATTCGCTTACATGAATAGAGGGTTCGCTAACATGAATAGAGCATTCATTAACATGGACGGAGGATTCGCTAACATGGACAGAGGATTCGCTAACATGGATAGAGGATTCGTTAACATGGAGAGAGGATTCGTTAACATGGGTAGAGTTTTCACTAACATGGATAGAGGATTCGTTAACATGGATAGAGAATTCGTTAACATGGATAGAGGATTCGCTAACATGGATAGAGGATTCACTAACATGGATTCAGGATTCACTAACATGGATTCAGGATTCACTAACATGGATAGAGGATTTGCTAACATGGATAGAGGATTCGCTAACATGGATAGCGGATTCACTAACATGGACAGCGGATAAACTAACATGGATAGCGGATTCACTAACATGGATAGAGGATTCATTAACATGGATAGAGGATTCACTAACATGCATAGAGGATTCGCTAACATGGATAGAGGATTCGCTAACATGGATAGCGGATTCACTAACATGGATAGAGTATTCGCTAACATGTTTAGAGGATTCGCTAACATGGATAGACGATTCATTACCATGGATACAGGATTCACTAACATTGATACAGGATTCACTAACATAGTTAGAGGATTCATTAACATGGATAGAGGATTCGCTTACATGGATAGAGGATTAACTAACATGGATAGAGGATTCATTAACATGGATGGAGGATTCGCTTACATGGATAGAGGATTAACTAACATGGATAGAGGATTCATTAACATGGATGGAGGATTCGCTAACATGGATAGAGGATTCACTTACATGGATAAAGGATTCGTTAACATGGAGAGAGGATTCGCTAACATGGACACAGGATTCATTAACATATACAGAGGATTCGCTAACATGGTTAGAGGATTCACTAACATGGATAGAGGATTCATTAACATTGATAGAGGATTGATTAACATTGATAGAGGATTCGCTAACATGGACAGAGTATTCGCTAACATGGACAGAGGATTCGCTAACATGGACAGAGGATTCACTAACATGGATAGAGGATTCACTAACATGGATAGAGGATTCGCTAACATGGATAGAGGATTCGTTAACCTGGACACAGGATTCGCTAACATCGATAGAGGATTCGCTAACATGGATAGAGGATTCATTAACATGGATAGAGGATTCATTAACATGGACAGAGGATTCATTAACATGGACAGAGGATTCATTAACATGGACAGAGGATTCATTAACATGGATAGAGGATTCATTAACATGGACAGAGGATTCATTAACATGGACAGAGGATTCACTAACATGGATAGAGGATTCATTAACATGGACAGAGGATTCGCTAACATGGATAGAGGATTCGCTAACATGGACAGAGGATTCGCTAACATAGACAGAGTATTCGCTAACATGGATAGAGGATTCGCTAACATGGATAGAGGATTCACTAACATGGATAGAGGGGTCATTAACATGAATAGAGGTTTCGCTAACATGGATAGAGGATTAGCTAACATGGATAGAGGATTCGCTAACATGGATAGAGGATTCACTAACATGGATAGAGGATTCGCAAACATGGATAGAGGATTCGTTAACATGGATAGAGGATTCTCTAACTTGGATAGAAGATTCATTAACATGGGCAGAGGATTCAATAACATGGATAGATGATTCATTAACATGTACAGAGGATTCGCTAACATGGATAGAGGATTCACTAACATTGATAGAGGATTCGCTAACATGGATAGAGGATTTGCTAACATGGACAGAGGATTCACTAACATGGGCAGAGGATTCGCTAACATGGATAGAGGATTCGCTAACATGGATAGAGGATTCATTAACATGGATAGAGGATATGCTAACATGGACAGAGGATTCACTAACATGGACAGAGGATTCACTAACATTGATACAGGATTAAATAACATGGACAGAGGATTCATTAACATGGATAGATGATTCGTTAACATGGATAGAGGATTCATTAAAATGGATAGAGGATTCGTTAACATGGATAAAGGATTCATTAACATGGATAGAGGATTCATTAAAATGGATAGAGGATTCGTTAACCTGGATAGAAGATTCATTAACATGGATAGAGGATTCATTAACACGGATAGAGGATTCGTTAACATGGAGAGAGGATTCGTTAACATGGATAGAGTTTTCACTAACATGGATAGAGTATTCGCTAACATGGATAGAGGATTCGCTAACATGTATAGAGGATTCGCTAACATGGATATCAGATTCACTAACATGGATACAGGATTCAATAACATGGAAAGAGGATTCAATGACATGGACAGAGGATTCGCTAACATGGATAGAGGATTCATTATCATGGATAGAAGATTCGCTAACATGGACAGAGGATTCATTATCATGGACAGACGATTCGCTAACATGGACAGAGGATTCACTAACATGATTAGAGAATTCACTAACATGGATAGAGGATTCACTAACATGGACAGAGGATTCACTAACATGGATAGAGAATTCACTAACATGGATAGAGGATTCATTAACTTGGACAGAGGGTTCATTACCATGGACAGAGGATTCATTAACATGCTCAGAGGATTCGCTAACATGGATCGAGAATTCATTAACATGGACAGAGGATTCGCTAACATGGATAGAGGATTCGCTAACATGGACACAGGATTCATTAACATGGATAGAGGATTCGCTAACATGGAGAGAGTATTCGGTAACATGGATAGAGGATTCGCTAACATGGACAGTGGATTTGCTAACATGGATAGAGGATTCACTAACATGGATAGAGGATTTGCTAACATGGATAGAGGATTCACTAACATGGATAGAGGATTCATTAACATGGATAGAGGATTCACTAACATGGATAGAGGATTCATTAACATGGACTGAGAGTTCATTAACATGCTCAGAGTATTCGCTAACATGGATAGAGGATTCGCGAACATGGATAGAGGATTCATTAATATGGACAGAGGATTCGCTAACATGGATAGAGGATTCGCTAACATAGATAGAGGTTTCGCTAACATGGATAGAGGTTTCGCTAACATGGATAGAGGATTCATTAACATGGGCAGAGGATTCACTAACATGGATAGATGATTCATTAACATGGACAGAGGATTCGCTAACATGAATAGAGGGTTCACTAACATGAATAGAGCATTCATTAAAATGGACGGAGGATTCGCTAACATGGACAGAGGATTCGCTAACATGGATAGAGGATTCGTTAACATGGAGAGAGGATTCTTTAACATGGATAGAGTTTTCACTAACATGGATAGAGGATTCGTTAACATGGATAGAGAATTCGTTAACATGGATAGAGGATTCGCTAACATGGGTAGAGGATTCGCTAACATGGATAGCGGATTCACTAACATGGATTCAGGATTCACTAACATGGATAGAGTATTCGCTAACATGGATAGAGGATTCGCTAACATGGATAAAGGATTCGCTAACATGGATAGCGGATTCACTAACATGGATACAGGATTCAATAACATGGATAGTGGGTTCACTAACATATTTAGAGGATTCAATAACATGGATAGAAGATTCGCTAACATGGACAGAGGATTCATTAACATGGACAGACGATTCGCTAACATGGACAGAGGATTAACTAACATGGATAGAGGATTCATTAACATGGATGGAGGATTCATTAACATGGATAGAGGATTCATTAACATGGATAGAGGAATCGGTAACATGGACAGAGGATTCACTAACATGGATAGAGGATTCGCTAACATGGACAGAGGATTCGCTAACATGGACAGAGGATTCGTTAACATGGACAGAGGATTCACTCACATGGATAGAGGATTCATTAACATGGATAGAGTATTCATTAACATGGAAAGAGGATTCGCTAACATGGACAGAGGATTCATTAACATGGACAGAGGATTTTCTAACATAGATAGAGGATTTGGATACATGGATAGAGGATTCGCTAACATGGACAGAGGATTCACTAACATGGACAAAGGATTCACTAACATTGATACAGGGTTCAATAACATGGACAGAGGATTCATTAACATGGATAGAGGATTCATTAGCATGGATAGAGGATTAATTAAAATGGATAGAGGATTTGTTAACCTGGATAGAGGATTCATTAACAGGGATAGAGGATATGCTAACATGGATAGAGGATTCATTAACATGGATAGAGTATTCGTTAACATGGAGAGAGGATTCGTTAACATGGATAGAGTTTTCGCTAACATGGAAAGAGGATTCATTAACATGGATAGAGGATTCGTTAACATGGATAGAGGATTCGCTAACATGGATAGAGGATTCGCTAACATGGATAGCGGATTCACTAACATGGATTCAGGATTCACTAACAGGGATGCAGGATTCACTAACATGGATTCAGGATTCACTAAAATGGATAGAGGATTCATTAACATGGATATAGGACTCGCTAACATGGATAGTAGATTCATTAACATGGATAGAAGATTCGCTAACATGGATAGAGGATTCTCTAACATGGATAGAGAATTCATTAACATGGATAGAGGATTCACTAACATGCATAGAGGATTCGCTAACATGGATAGAGGATTCGCTAACATGGATAGCGGATTCACTTACATGGATAGAGTATTCGCTAACATGTTTAGAGGATTCGCTAACATGGATAGAGGATTCATTAACATGGATAGAGGATTCACTAACATTGATACAGGATTCACTAACATAGTTAGAGGATTCATTAACATGGATAGAGGATTCGCTTACATGGATAGAGGATTAACTAACATGGATAGAGGATTCATTAACATGGATGGAGGATTCGCTTACATGGATAGAGGATTAACTAACATGGATAGAGGATTCATTAACATGGATGGAGGATTCGCTAACATGGATAGAGGATTCACTTACATGGATAAAGGATTTGTTAACATGGATAGAGGATTCGCTAACATGGACACAGGATTCATTAACATATACAGAGGATTCGCTAACATGGTTAGAGGATTCACTAACATGGATAGAGGATTCATTAACATTGATAGAGGATTGATTAACATTGATAGAGGATTCGCTAACATGGACAGAGTATTCGCTAACATGGACAGAGGATTCGCTAACATGGACAGAGGATTCACTAACATGGATAGAGGATTCACTAACATGGATAGAGGATTCGCTAACATGGATAGAGGATTCATGAACCTGGACACAGGATTCGCTAACATGGATAGAGGATTCGCTAACATGGACAGAGGATTCGCTAACATGGATAGAGGATTCGCTAACATGGATAGAGGATTCATTAACATGGATAGAGGATTCATTAGCATGGATAGAGGATTCATTAACATGGATAGAGGATTCAATAACATGGACAGAGGATTCATTAACATGGACAGAGGATTCACTAACATGGATAGAGGATTCATTAACATGGACAGAGGATTCGCTAACATAGACAGAGGATTCACTAACATGAATAGAGGTTTTCTAACATGGATAGAGGATTAGCTAACATGGATAGAGGATTCGCTAACATTGATAGAGGATTCACTAACATGGATAGAGGATTCGCTAACATGGATAGAGGATTCGTTAACATGGATAGAGGATTCTCTAACTTGGATAGAAGATTCATTAACATGGATAGAAGATTCGCTAACATGGATAGAGGATTCGTTAACATGGATAGAGGATTCGCTAACATGGACACAGGATTCATTAACATATACAGAGGATTCGCTAACATGGTTAGAGGATTCACTAACATGGATAGAGGATTCATTAACATTGATAGAGGATTGATTAACATTGATAGAGGATTCGCTAACATGGACAGAGTATTCGCTAACATGGACAGAGGATTCGCTAACATGAACAAAGGATTCACTAACATGGATAGAGGATTCACTAACATGGATAGAGGATTCACTAACATGGATAGAGGATTCGCTAACATGGATAGAGTATTCACTAACATGGATAGAGGGTTCATTAACATGAATAGAGGTTTCGCTGACATGGATAGAGGATTAGCTAACATGGATAGAGGATTCGCTAACATGGATAGAGGATTCACTAACATGGATAGAGGATTTGATAACATGGATAGAGGATTCGTTAACATGGATAGAGGATTCTCTAACTTGGATAGAAGATTCATTAACATGGGCAGAGGATTCACTAACATGGATAGATGATTCATTAACATGTACAGAGGATTCGCTAACATGGATAGAGGATTCACTAACATTGATAGAGGATTCGCTAACATGGATAGAGGATTCATTAACATGGATAGAGGATTTGCTAACATGGACAGAGGATTCACTAACATGGACAGAGGATTCGCTAACATGGATAGAGGATTCGCTAACATGGATAGAGGATTCATTAACATGGATAGAGGATTTGCTAACATGGACAGAGGATTCACTAACATGGACAGAGGATTCGCTAACATGGATAGAGGTTTCGCTTACATGGATAGAGGATTCATTAACATGGATAGAGGATTCACTAACATAGATAGAGGATTCACTAACATGGATAGAGGATTCGCTAACATGGACAGAGGATTCCCTAACATGGACAGAGGATTCGCTAACATGGATAGAGGATTCATTAACATGGATAGAGTTTTCGCTAAGATGGACAGAGGATTCACTTACATGGACACAGGATTCGCTAACATGGACAGAGGATTCATTAACATGGATAGCGGATTCATTAACATGGATAGAGGATTCACTAACATGGACAGAGGATTCATTAACATGGACAGAGGATTGGCTAACATGGACAGAGGATTCACTAACATGGACAGAGGATTCACTAACATTGATACAGGATTAAATAACATGGACAGAGGATTCATTAACATGGATAGAGGATTCGTTAACATGGATAGAGGATTCATTAAAATGGATAGAGGATTCGTTAACCTGGATAGAGGATTCATTAACAGGGATAGAGGATTTGCTAACATGGATAGAGGATTCATTAACACGGATAGAGGATTCGTTAACATGGAGAGAGGATTCGTTAACATGGATAGAGTTTTCGCTAACATGGATAGAGTATTCACTAACATGGATAGAGGATTCGCTAACATGGATAGAGGATTCGCTAACATGGATAGCGGATTCACTACCATGGATACAGGATTCAATAACATGGATAGAGGATTCAATAACGTGGACAGAGGATTCGCTAACATGGATAGAGGATTCATTATCATGGATAGAAGATTCGCTAACATGGGCACAGAATTCACTAACATGGATAGAGGATTCACTAACATGGACAGAGGATTCACTAACATGGACATAGGATTCACTAACATGGATAGAGAATTCACGAACATGGATAGAGGATTCATTAACTTGGACAGAGGGTTCATCAACATGGACAGAGGATTCATTAACATGCTCAGAGGATTCGCTAACATGGATCGAGAATTCATTAACATGGACAGAGGATTCGCTAACATGGATAGAGGATTCGCTAACATGGACACAGGATTCATTAACATGGATAGAGGATTCGCTAACATGGAGAGAGTATTCGCTAACATGGATAGAGGATTCGCTAACATGGACAGTGGATTCGCTAACATGGATAGAGGATTCACTAACATGGATAGAGGATTTGCTAACATGGATAGAGGATTCACTAACATGGATAGAGGATTCATTAACATGGATAGAGGATTCACTAACATGGATAGAGGATTCATTAACATGGACAGAGAGTTCATTAACATGCTCAGAGTATTCGCTAACATGGATAGAGGAATCGCGAACGTGGATAGAGGATTCATTAATATGGACAGAGGATTCTCTAACATGGATGGAGGATTCATTAACATGGACACAGGATTCATTAACATGCTCAGAGGATTCGCTAACATGGATAGAGGATTCGCTAACATAGATAGAGGTTTCGCTATCATGGATAGAGGTTTCGCTAACATGGATAGAGGATTCATTAACATGGGCAGAGGATTCATTAACATGGATAGATGATTCATTAACATGGACAGAGGATTCGCTAACATGAATAGAGGGTTCACTAACATGAATAGAGCATTCATTAACATGGACGGAGGATTCGCTAACATGGACAGAGGATTCGCTAACATGGATAGAGGATTCGTTAACATGGAGAGAGGATTCGTTAACATGGATAGAGTTTTCACTAACATGGATAGAGGATTCGTTAACATGGATAGAGAATTCATTAACATGGATAGAGGATTCGCTAACATGGATAGAGGATTCGCTAACATGGATAGCGGATTCACTATCATGGATTCAGGATTCACTAACATGGATAGAATATTCGCTAACATGGATAGAGGATTCGCTAACATGGATAAAGGATTCGCTAACATGGATAGCGGATTCACTAACATGGATACAGGATTCAATAACATGGAAAATGGGTTCACTAACATATTTAGAGGATTCAATAACATGGATAGAAGATTCGCTAACATGGACAGAGGATTCATTAACATGGACAGACGATTCGCTAACATGGACAGAGGATTCACTAACATGGATAGAGGATTCACTAACATGGATAGAGGATTCATTAACATGGATAGAGGATTCACTAACATGCATAGAGGATTCGCTAACATGGATAGAGGATTCGCTAACATGGATAGCGGATTCACTAACATGGATAGAGTATTCGCTAACATGTTTAGAGGATTCGCTAACATGGATAGACGATTCATTACCATGGATACAGGATTCACTAACATTGATACAGGATTCACTAACATAGTTAGAGGATTCATTAACATGGATAGAGGATTCGCTTACATGGATAGAGGATTAACTAACATGGATAGAGGATTCATTAACATGGATGGAGGATTCGCTTACATGGATAGAGGATTAACTAACATGGATAGAGGATTCATTAACATGGATGGAGGATTCGCTAACATGGATAGAGGATTCACTTACATGGATAAAGGATTCGTTAACATGGAGAGAGGATTCGCTAACATGGACACAGGATTCATTAACATATACAGAGGATTCGCTAACATGGTTAGAGGATTCACTAACATGGATAGAGGATTCATTAACATTGATAGAGGATTGATTAACATTGATAGAGGATTCGCTAACATGGACAGAGTATTCGCTAACATGGACAGAGGATTCGCTAACATGGACAGAGGATTCACTAACATGGATAGAGGATTCACTAACATGGATAGAGGATTCGCTAACATGGATAGAGGATTCGTTAACCTGGACACAGGATTCGCTAACATCGATAGAGGATTCGCTAACATGGATAGAGGATTCATTAACATGGATAGAGGATTCATTAACATGGACAGAGGATTCATTAACATGGACAGAGGATTCATTAACATGGACAGAGGATTCATTAACATGGATAGAGGATTCATTAACATGGACAGAGGATTCATTAACATGGACAGAGGATTCACTAACATGGATAGAGGATTCATTAACATGGACAGAGGATTCGCTAACATGGATAGAGGATTCGCTAACATGGACAGAGGATTCGCTAACATAGACAGAGTATTCGCTAACATGGATAGAGGATTCGCTAACATGGATAGAGGATTCACTAACATGGATAGAGGGGTCATTAACATGAATAGAGGTTTCGCTAACATGGATAGAGGATTAGCTAACATGGATAGAGGATTCGCTAACATGGATAGAGGATTCACTAACATGGATAGAGGATTCGCAAACATGGATAGAGGATTCGTTAACATGGATAGAGGATTCTCTAACTTGGATAGAAGATTCATTAACATGGGCAGAGGATTCAATAACATGGATAGATGATTCATTAACATGTACAGAGGATTCGCTAACATGGATAGAGGATTCACTAACATTGATAGAGGATTCGCTAACATGGATAAAGGATTTGCTAACATGGACAGAGGATTCACTAACATGGGCAGAGGATTCGCTAACATGGATAGAGGATTCGCTAACATGGATAGAGGATTCATTAACATGGATAGAGGATATGCTAACATGGACAGAGGATTCACTAACATGGACAGAGGATTCACTAACATTGATACAGGATTAAATAACATGGACAGAGGATTCATTAACATGGATAGATGATTCGTTAACATGGATAGAGGATTCATTAAAATGGATAGAGGATTCGTTAACATGGATAAAGGATTCATTAACATGGATAGAGGATTCATTAAAATGGATAGAGGATTCGTTAACCTGGATAGAAGATTCATTAACATGGATAGAGGATTCATTAACACGGATAGAGGATTCGTTAACATGGAGAGAGGATTCGTTAACATGGATAGAGTTTTCACTAACATGGATAGAGTATTCGCTAACATGGATAGAGGATTCGCTAACATGTATAGAGGATTCGCTAACATGGATATCAGATTCACTAACATGGATACAGGATTCAATAACATGGAAAGAGGATTCAATGACATGGACAGAGGATTCGCTAACATGGATAGAGGATTCATTATCATGGATAGAAGATTCGCTAACATGGACAGAGGATTCATTATCATGGACAGACGATTCGCTAACATGGACAGAGGATTCACTAACATGATTAGAGAATTCACTAACATGGATAGAGGATTCACTAACATGGACAGAGGATTCACTAACATGGATAGAGAATTCACTAACATGGATAGAGGATTCATTAACTTGGACAGAGGGTTCATTACCATGGACAGAGGATTCATTAACATGCTCAGAGGATTCGCTAACATGGATCGAGAATTCATTAACATGGACAGAGGATTCGCTAACATGGATAGAGGATTCGCTAACATGGACACAGGATTCATTAACATGGATAGAGGATTCGCTAACATGGAGAGAGTATTCGGTAACATGGATAGAGGATTCGCTAACATGGACAGTGGATTTGCTAACATGGATAGAGGATTCACTAACATGGATAGAGGATTTGCTAACATGGATAGAGGATTCACTAACATGGATAGAGGATTCATTAACATGGATAGAGGATTCACTAACATGGATAGAGGATTCATTAACATGGACTGAGAGTTCATTAACATGCTCAGAGTATTCGCTAACATGGATAGAGGATTCGCGAACATGGATAGAGGATTCATTAATATGGACAGAGGATTCGCTAACATGGATAGAGGATTCGCTAACATAGATAGAGGTTTCGCTAACATGGATAGAGGTTTCGCTAACATGGATAGAGGATTCATTAACATGGGCAGAGGATTCACTAACATGGATAGATGATTCATTAACATGGACAGAGGATTCGCTAACATGAATAGAGGGTTCACTAACATGAATAGAGCATTCATTAAAATGGACGGAGGATTCGCTAACATGGACAGAGGATTCGCTAACATGGATAGAGGATTCGTTAACATGGAGAGAGGATTCTTTAACATGGATAGAGTTTTCACTAACATGGATAGAGGATTCGTTAACATGGATAGAGAATTCGTTAACATGGATAGAGGATTCGCTAACATGGGTAGAGGATTCGCTAACATGGATAGCGGATTCACTAACATGGATTCAGGATTCACTAACATGGATAGAGTATTCGCTAACATGGATAGAGGATTCGCTAACATGGATAAAGGATTCGCTAACATGGATAGCGGATTCACTAACATGGATACAGGATTCAATAACATGGATAGTGGGTTCACTAACATATTTAGAGGATTCAATAACATGGATAGAAGATTCGCTAACATGGACAGAGGATTCATTAACATGGACAGACGATTCGCTAACATGGACAGAGGATTAACTAACATGGATAGAGGATTCATTAACATGGATGGAGGATTCATTAACATGGATAGAGGATTCATTAACATGGATAGAGGAATCGGTAACATGGACAGAGGATTCACTAACATGGATAGAGGATTCGCTAACATGGACAGAGGATTCGCTAACATGGACAGAGGATTCGTTAACATGGACAGAGGATTCACTCACATGGATAGAGGATTCATTAACATGGATAGAGTATTCATTAACATGGAAAGAGGATTCGCTAACATGGACAGAGGATTCATTAACATGGACAGAGGATTTTCTAACATAGATAGAGGATTTGGATACATGGATAGAGGATTCGCTAACATGGACAGAGGATTCACTAACATGGACAAAGGATTCACTAACATTGATACAGGGTTCAATAACATGGACAGAGGATTCATTAACATGGATAGAGGATTCATTAGCATGGATAGAGGATTAATTAAAATGGATAGAGGATTTGTTAACCTGGATAGAGGATTCATTAACAGGGATAGAGGATATGGTAACATGGATAGAGGATTCATTAACATGGATAGAGTATTCGTTAACATGGAGAGAGGATTCGTTAACATGGATAGAGTTTTCGCTAACATGGAAAGAGGATTCATTAACATGGATAGAGGATTCGTTAACATGGATAGAGGATTCGCTAACATGGATAGAGGATTCGCTAACATGGATAGCGGATTCACTAACATGGATTCAGGATTCACTAACAGGGATGCAGGATTCACTAACATGGATTCAGGATTCACTAAAATGGATAGAGGATTCATTAACATGGATATAGGACTCGCTAACATGGATAGTAGATTCATTAACATGGATAGAAGATTCGCTAACATGGATAGAGGATTCTCTAACATGGATAGAGAATTCATTAACATGGATAGAGGATTCACTAACATGCATAGAGGATTCGCTAACATGGATAGAGGATTCGCTAACATGGATAGCGGATTCACTTACATGGATAGAGTATTCGCTAACATGTTTAGAGGATTCGCTAACATGGATAGAGGATTCATTAACATGGATAGAGGATTCACTAACATTGATACAGGATTCACTAACATAGTTAGAGGATTCATTAACATGGATAGAGGATTCGCTTACATGGATAGAGGATTAACTAACATGGATAGAGGATTCATTAACATGGATGGAGGATTCGCTTACATGGATAGAGGATTAACTAACATGGATAGAGGATTCATTAACATGGATGGAGGATTCGCTAACATGGATAGAGGATTCACTTACATGGATAAAGGATTTGTTAACATGGATAGAGGATTCGCTAACATGGACACAGGATTCATTAACATATACAGAGGATTCGCTAACATGGTTAGAGGATTCACTAACATGGATAGAGGATTCATTAACATTGATAGAGGATTGATTAACATTGATAGAGGATTCGCTAACATGGACAGAGTATTCGCTAACATGGACAGAGGATTCGCTAACATGGACAGAGGATTCACTAACATGGATAGAGGATTCACTAACATGGATAGAGGATTCGCTAACATGGATAGAGGATTCATGAACCTGGACACAGGATTCGCTAACATGGATAGAGGATTCGCTAACATGGACAGAGGATTCGCTAACATGGATAGAGGATTCGCTAACATGGATAGAGGATTCATTAACATGGATAGAGGATTCATTAGCATGGATAGAGGATTCATTAACATGGATAGAGGATTCAATAACATGGACAGAGGATTCATTAACATGGACAGAGGATTCACTAACATGGATAGAGGATTCATTAACATGGACAGAGGATTCGCTAACATAGACAGAGGATTCACTAACATGAATAGAGGTTTTCTAACATGGATAGAGGATTAGCTAACATGGATAGAGGATTCGCTAACATTGATAGAGGATTCACTAACATGGATAGAGGATTCGCTAACATGGATAGAGGATTCGTTAACATGGATAGAGGATTCTCTAACTTGGATAGAAGATTCATTAACATGGATAGAAGATTCGCTAACATGGATAGAGGATTCGTTAACATGGATAGAGGATTCGCTAACATGGACACAGGATTCATTAACATATACAGAGGATTCGCTAACATGGTTAGAGGATTCACTAACATGGATAGAGGATTCATTAACATTGATAGAGGATTGATTAACATTGATAGAGGATTCGCTAACATGGACAGAGTATTCGCTAACATGGACAGAGGATTCGCTAACATGAACAAAGGATTCACTAACATGGATAGAGGATTCACTAACATGGATAGAGGATTCACTAACATGGATAGAGGATTCGCTAACATGGATAGAGTATTCACTAACATGGATAGAGGGTTCATTAACATGAATAGAGGTTTCGCTGACATGGATAGAGGATTAGCTAACATGGATAGAGGATTCGCTAACATGGATAGAGGATTCACTAACATGGATAGAGGATTTGATAACATGGATAGAGGATTCGTTAACATGGATAGAGGATTCTCTAACTTGGATAGAAGATTCATTAACATGGGCAGAGGATTCACTAACATGGATAGATGATTCATTAACATGTACAGAGGATTCGCTAACATGGATAGAGGATTCACTAACATTGATAGAGGATTCGCTAACATGGATAGAGGATTCATTAACATGGATAGAGGATTTGCTAACATGGACAGAGGATTCACTAACATGGACAGAGGATTCGCTAACATGGATAGAGGATTCGCTAACATGGATAGAGGATTCATTAACATGGATAGAGGATTTGCTAACATGGACAGAGGATTCACTAACATGGACAGAGGATTCGCTAACATGGATAGAGGTTTCGCTTACATGGATAGAGGATTCATTAACATGGATAGAGGATTCACTAACATAGATAGAGGATTCACTAACATGGATAGAGGATTCGCTAACATGGACAGAGGATTCCCTAACATGGACAGAGGATTCGCTAACATGGATAGAGGATTCATTAACATGGATAGAGTTTTCGCTAAGATGGACAGAGGATTCACTTACATGGACACAGGATTCGCTAACATGGACAGAGGATTCATTAACATGGATAGCGGATTCATTAACATGGATAGAGGATTCACTAACATGGACAGAGGATTCATTAACATGGACAGAGGATTGGCTAACATGGACAGAGGATTCACTAACATGGACAGAGGATTCACTAACATTGATACAGGATTAAATAACATGGACAGAGGATTCATTAACATGGATAGAGGATTCGTTAACATGGATAGAGGATTCATTAAAATGGATAGAGGATTCGTTAACCTGGATAGAGGATTCATTAACAGGGATAGAGGATTTGCTAACATGGATAGAGGATTCATTAACACGGATAGAGGATTCGTTAACATGGAGAGAGGATTCGTTAACATGGATAGAGTTTTCGCTAACATGGATAGAGTATTCACTAACATGGATAGAGGATTCGCTAACATGGATAGAGGATTCGCTAACATGGATAGCGGATTCACTACCATGGATACAGGATTCAATAACATGGATAGAGGATTCAATAACGTGGACAGAGGATTCGCTAACATGGATAGAGGATTCATTATCATGGATAGAAGATTCGCTAACATGGGCACAGAATTCACTAACATGGATAGAGGATTCACTAACATGGACAGAGGATTCACTAACATGGACATAGGATTCACTAACATGGATAGAGAATTCACGAACATGGATAGAGGATTCATTAACTTGGACAGAGGGTTCATCAACATGGACAGAGGATTCATTAACATGCTCAGAGGATTCGCTAACATGGATCGAGAATTCATTAACATGGACAGAGGATTCGCTAACATGGATAGAGGATTCGCTAACATGGACACAGGATTCATTAACATGGATAGAGGATTCGCTAACATGGAGAGAGTATTCGCTAACATGGATAGAGGATTCGCTAACATGGACAGTGGATTCGCTAACATGGATAGAGGATTCACTAACATGGATAGAGGATTTGCTAACATGGATAGAGGATTCACTAACATGGATAGAGGATTCATTAACATGGATAGAGGATTCACTAACATGGATAGAGGATTCATTAACATGGACAGAGAGTTCATTAACATGCTCAGAGTATTCGCTAACATGGATAGAGGAATCGCGAACGTGGATAGAGGATTCATTAATATGGACAGAGGATTCTCTAACATGGATGGAGGATTCATTAACATGGACACAGGATTCATTAACATGCTCAGAGGATTCGCTAACATGGATAGAGGATTCGCTAACATAGATAGAGGTTTCGCTATCATGGATAGAGGTTTCGCTAACATGGATAGAGGATTCATTAACATGGGCAGAGGATTCATTAACATGGATAGATGATTCATTAACATGGACAGAGGATTCGCTAACATGAATAGAGGGTTCACTAACATGAATAGAGCATTCATTAACATGGACGGAGGATTCGCTAACATGGACAGAGGATTCGCTAACATGGATAGAGGATTCGTTAACATGGAGAGAGGATTCGTTAACATGGATAGAGTTTTCACTAACATGGATAGAGGATTCGTTAACATGGATAGAGAATTCATTAACATGGATAGAGGATTCGCTAACATGGATAGAGGATTCGCTAACATGGATAGCGGATTCACTATCATGGATTCAGGATTCACTAACATGGATAGAATATTCGCTAACATGGATAGAGGATTCGCTAACATGGATAAAGGATTCGCTAACATGGATAGCGGATTCACTAACATGGATACAGGATTCAATAACATGGAAAATGGGTTCACTAACATATTTAGAGGATTCAATAACATGGATAGAAGATTCGCTAACATGGACAGAGGATTCATTAACATGGACAGACGATTCGCTAACATGGACAGAGGATTCACTAACATGGATAGAGGATTCACTAACATGGATGGAGGATTCATTAACATGGATAGAGGATTCATTAACATGGATAGAGTTATCGGTAACATGGACAGAGGATTCACTAACATGGATAGAGGATTCATTAACATGGACAGAGGATTCGCTAACATGGACAGAGGATTCGTTAACATGGACAGAGGATTCACTCACATGGATAGAGGATTCACTCACATGGATAGAGTATTCATTAACATGGACAGAGGATTCGCTAACATGGACAGAGGATTCATTAACGTGGACAGAGGATTTTCTAACATAGATAGAGGATTTGGATACATGGATAGAGGATTTGCTAACATGGACAGAGGATTCACTAACATGGACAAAGGATTCACTAACATTGCTACAGGGTTCAATAACATGGACAGAGGATTCATTTACATGGATAGAGGATTAATTAAAATGGATAGAGGATTCGTTAACCTGGATAGAGGATTCATTAACAGGGATAGAGGATATGCTAACATGGATAGAGGATTCATTAACATGGATAGAGTATTCGTTAACATGGAGAGAGGATTCGTTAACATGGATAGAGTTTTCGCTAACATGGAAAGAGGATTCGTTAACATGGATAGAGGATTCGTTAACATGGATAGAGGATTCGCTAAAATGGATAGCGGATTCACTAACATGGATTCAGGATTCACTAACATGGATTCAGGATTCACTAACATGGATAGAGGATTTGCTAACATGGATAGAGGATTTGCTAACATGGATAGAGGATTCGCTAACATGGATAGCGGATTCACTAACATGGATAGCGGATAAACTAACATGGATAGCGGATTCACTAACATGGATAGAGGATTCATTAACATGGATATAGGACTCGCTAACATGGATAGTAGATTCATTAACATGGATAGAAGATTCGCTAACATGGAGAGAGTATTCGCTAACATGGATAGAGGATTCGCTAACATGGACAGTGGATTCGCTAACATGGATAGAGGATTCACTAACATGGATAGAGGATTTGCTAACATGGATAGAGGATTCGCTAACATGGATAGAGGATTTATTAACATGGATAGAGGATTCACTAACATGGATAGAGGATTCATTAACATGGACAGAGAGTTCATTAACATGCTCAGAGTATTCGCTAACATGGATAGAGGATTCGCGAACATGGATAGAGGATTCATTAATATGGACAGAGGATTCTCTAACATGGATGGAGGATTAATTAACATGGACACAGGATTCATTAACATGCTCAGAGGATTCGCTAACATGGATAGAGGATTCGCTAACATAGATAGAGGTTTCGCTATCATGGATAGAGGTTTCGCTAACATGGATAGAGGATTCATTAACATGGGCAGAGGATTCATTAACATGGATAGATGATTCATTAACATGGACAGAGGATTCGCTAACATGAATAGAGGGTTCACTAACATGAATAGAGCATTCATTAACATGGACGTAGGATTCGCTAACATGGACAGAGGATTCGCTAACATGGATAGAGGATTCGTTAACATGGAGAGAGGATTCGTTAACATGGATAGAGTTTTCACTAACATGGATAGAGGATTCGTTAACATGGATAGAGAATTCGTTAACATGGATAGAGTATTCGCTAACATGGATAGAGGATTCGCTAACATGGATAGCGGATTCACTAACATGGATTCAGGATTCACTAACATGGATAGAGTATTCGCTAACGTGGATAGAGGATTCGCTAACATGGATAAAGGATTCGCTAACATGGATAGCGGATTCACTAACATGGATACAGGATTCAATAACATGGAAAGTCGGTTCACTAACATATTTAGAGGATTCAATAACATGGATAGAAGATTCGCTAACATGGACAGAGGATTCATTAACATGGACAGACGATTCGCTAACATGGACAGAGGATTCACTTACATGGATAGAGGATTCATTAACATGGATAGAGGATTCGTTAACATACTCAGAGGATTCGCTAACATGGATAGAGGATTCATTAACATGGATAGAGGATTCACTAACATGGATAGAGGATTCATTAACATGGATATAGGACTCGCTAACATGGATAGTAGATTCATTAACATGGATAGAAGATTCGCTAACATGGATAGAGGATTCTCTATCATGGATAGAGGATTCATTAACATGGATAGAGGATTCACTAACATGCATAGAGAATTCGCTAACATGGATAGAGGATTCGCTAACATTGATAGCGGATTCACTAACATGGATAGAGTATTCGCTAACATGTTTAGAGGATTCGCTAACATGGATAGAGGATTCATTAACATGGATAGAGGATTCACTAACATTGATACAGGATTCACTAACATAGTTAGAGGATTCATTAACATGGATAGAGGATTCGCTTACATGGATGGAGGATTAACTAACATGGATAGAGGATTCATTAACATGGATGGAGGATTCGCTTACATGGATAGAGGATTAACTAACATGGATAGAGGATTCATTAACATGGATGGAGGATTCGCTAACATGAATAGAGGATTCACTTACATGGATAGAGGATTCATTAACATGGATAGAGGATTCTCTAACATGGACACAGGATTCATTAACATATACAGAGGATTCGCTAACATGGTTAGAGGATTCGCTAACATGGATAGAGGATTCATTAACATGGATAGAGCATTTGCTAACATGGACAGAGGATTCACTAACATGGACAGAGGATTCGCTAACATGGATAGAGGTTTCGCTTACATGGATAGAGGATTCATTAACATGGATAGAGGATTCGCTAACATGAATAGAGGATTCGCTAACATAGACAGAGGATTCACTAACATGGATAGAGGATTCGCTAACATGGATAGAGTATTCACTAACATGGATAGAGGGTTCATTAACATGAATAGAGGTTTCGCTGACATGGATAGAGGATTAGCTAACATGGATAGAGGATTCGCTAACATGGATAGAGGATTCACTAACATGGATAGAGGATTTGATAACATGGATAGAGGATTCGTTAACATGGATAGAGGATTCTCTAACTTGGATAGAAGATTCATTAACATGGGCAGAGGATTCACTAACATGGATAGATGATTCATTAACATGTACAGAGGATTCGCTAACATGGATAGAGGATTCACTAACATTGATAGAGGATTCGCTAACATGGATAGAGGATTCATTAACATGGATAGAGGATTTGCTAACATGGACAGAGGATTCACTAACATGGACAGAGGATTCGCTAACATGGATAGAGGATTCGCTAACATGGATAGAGGATTCATTAACATGGATAGAGGATTTGCTAACATGGACAGAGGATTCACTAACATGGACAGAGGATTCGCTAACATGGATAGAGGTTTCGCTTACATGGAAAGAGGATTCATTAACATGGATAGAGGATTCACTAACATAGATAGAGGATTCACTAACATGGATAGAGGATTCGCTAACATGGACAGAGGATTCCCTAACATGGACAGAGGATTCGCTAACATGGATAGAGGATTCATTAACATGGATAGAGTTTTCGCTAAGATGGACAGAGGATTCACTTACATGGACACAGGATTCGCTAACATGGACAGAGGATTCATTAACATGGATAGCGGATTCATTAACATGGATAGAGGATTCACTAACATGGACAGAGGATTCATTAACATGGACAGAGGATTGGCTAACATGGACAGAGGATTCACTAACATGGACAGAGGATTCACTAACATTGATACAGGATTAAATAACATGGACAGAGGATTCATTAACATGGATAGAGGATTCGTTAACATGGATAGAGGATTCATTAAAATGGATAGAGGATTCGTTAACCTGGATAGAGGATTCATTAACAGGGATAGAGGATTTGCTAACATGGATAGAGGATTCATTAACACGGATAGAGGATTCGTTAACATGGAGAGAGGATTCGTTAACATGGATAGAGTTTTCGCTAACATGGATAGAGTATTCACTAACATGGATAGAGGATTCGCTAACATGGATAGAGGATTCGCTAACATGGATAGCGGATTCACTACCATGGATACAGGATTCAATAACATGGATAGAGGATTCAATAACGTGGACAGAGGATTCGCTAACATGGATAGAGGATTCATTATCATGGATAGAAGATTCGCTAACATGGGCACAGAATTCACTAACATGGATAGAGGATTCACTAACATGGACAGAGGATTCACTAACATGGACATAGGATTCACTAACATGGATAGAGAATTCACGAACATGGATAGAGGATTCATTAACTTGGACAGAGGGTTCATCAACATGGACAGAGGATTCATTAACATGCTCAGAGGATTCGCTAACATGGATCGAGAATTCATTAACATGGACAGAGGATTCGCTAACATGGATAGAGGATTCGCTAACATGGACACAGGATTCATTAACATGGATAGAGGATTCGCTAACATGGAGAGAGTATTCGCTAACATGGATAGAGGATTCGCTAACATGGACAGTGGATTCGCTAACATGGATAAAGGATTCACTAACATGGATAGAGGATTTGCTAACATGGATAGAGGATTCACTAACATGGATAGAGGATTCATTAACATGGATAGAGGATTCACTAACATGGATAGAGGATTCATTAACATGGACAGAGAGTTCATTAACATGCTCAGAGTATTCGCTAACATGGATAGAGGAATCGCGAACGTGGATAGAGGATTCATTAATATGGACAGAGGATTCTCTAACATGGATGGAGGATTCATTAACATGGACACAGGATTCATTAACATGCTCAGAGGATTCGCTAACATGGATAGAGGATTCGCTAACATAGATAGAGGTTTCGCTATCATGGATAGAGGTTTCGCTAACATGGATAGAGGATTCATTAACATGGGCAGAGGATTCATTAACATGGATAGATGATTCATTAACATGGACAGAGGATTCGCTAACATGAATAGAGGGTTCACTAACATGAATAGAGCATTCATTAACATGGACGGAGGATTCGCTAACATGGACAGAGGATTCGCTAACATGGATAGAGGATTCGTTAACATGGAGAGAGGATTCGTTAACATGGATAGAGTTTTCACTAACATGGATAGAGGATTCGTTAACATGGATAGAGAATTCATTAACATGGATAGAGGATTCGCTAACATGGATAGAGGATTCGCTAACATGGATAGCGGATTCACTATCATGGATTCAGGATTCACTAACATGGATAGAATATTCGCTAACATGGATAGAGGATTCGCTAACATGGATAAAGGATTCGCTAACATGGATAGCGGATTCACTAACATGGATACAGGATTCAATAACATGGAAAGTGGGTTCACTAACATATTTAGAGGATTCAATAACATGGATAGAAGATTCGCTAACATGGACAGAGGATTCATTAACATGGACAGACGATTCGCTAACATGGACAGAGGATTCACTAACATGGATAGAGGATTCACTAACATGGATGGAGGATTCATTAACATGGATAGAGGATTCATTAACATGGATAGAGTTATCGGTAACATGGACAGAGGATTCACTAACATGGATAGAGGATTCATTAACATGGACAGAGGATTCGCTAACATGGACAGAGGATTCGTTAACATGGACAGAGGATTCACTCACATGGATAGAGGATTCACTCACATGGATAGAGTATTCATTAACATGGACAGAGGATTCGCTAACATGGACAGAGGATTCATTAACGTGGACAGAGGATTTTCTAACATAGATAGAGGATTTGGATACATGGATAGAGGATTCGCTAACATGGACAGAGGATTCACTAACATGGACAAAGGATTCACTAACATTGCTACAGGGTTCAATAACATGGACAGAGGATTCATTTACATGGATAGAGGATTAATTAAAATGGATAGAGGATTCGTTAACCTGGATAGAGGATTCATTAACAGGGATAGAGGATATGCTAACATGGATAGAGGATTCATTAACATGGATAGAGTATTCGTTAACATGGAGAGAGGATTCGTTAACATGGATAGAGTTTTCGCTAACATGGAAAGAGGATTCGTTAACATGGATAGAGGATTCGTTAACATGGATAGAGGATTCGCTAACATGGATAGTGGATTCACTAACATGGATTCAGGATTCACTAACATGGATTCAGGATTCACTAACATGGATAGAGGATTTGCTAACATGGATAGAGGATTTGCTAACATGGATAGAGGATTCGCTAACATGGATAGCGGATTCACTAACATGGATAGCGGATAAACTAACATGGATAGCGGATTCACTAACATGGATAGAGGATTCATTAACATGGATATAGGACTCGCTAACATGGATAGTAGATTCATTAACATGGATAGAAGATTCGCTAACATGGAGAGAGTATTCGCTAACATGGATAGAGGATTCGCTAACATGGACAGTGGATTCGCTAACATGGATAGAGGATTCACTAACATGGATAGAGGATTTGCTAACATGGATAGAGGATTCACTAACATGGATAGAGGATTTATTAACATGGATAGAGGATTCACTAACATGGATAGAGGATTCATTAACATGGACAGAGAGTTCATTAACATGCTCAGAGTATTCGCTAACATGGATAGAGGATTCGCGAACATGGATAGAGGATTCATTAATATGGACAGAGGATTCTCTAACATGGATGGAGGATTAATTAACATGGACACAGGATTCATTAACATGCTCAGAGGATTCGCTAACATGGATAGAGGATTCGCTAACATAGATAGAGGTTTCGCTATCATGGATAGAGGTTTCGCTAACATGGATAGAGGATTCATTAACATGGGCAGAGGATTCATTAACATGGATAGATGATTCATTAACATGGACAGAGGATTCGCTAACATGAATAGAGGGTTCACTAACATGAATAGAGCATTCATTAACATGGACGTAGGATTCGCTAACATGGACAGAGGATTCGCTAACATGGATAGAGGATTCGTTAACATGGAGAGAGGATTCGTTAACATGGATAGAGTTTTCACTAACATGGATAGAGGATTCGTTAACATGGATAGAGAATTCGTTAACATGGATAGAGTATTCGCTAACATGGATAGAGGATTCGCTAACATGGATAGCGGATTCACTAACATGGATTCAGGATTCACTAACATGGATAGAGTATTCGCTAACGTGGATAGAGGATTCGCTAACATGGATAAAGGATTCGCTAACATGGATAGCGGATTCACTAACATGGATACAGGATTCAATAACATGGAAAGTCGGTTCACTAACATATTTAGAGGATTCAATAACATGGATAGAAGATTCGCTAACATGGACAGAGGATTCATTAACATGGACAGACGATTCGCTAACATGGACAGAGGATTCACTTACATGGATAGAGGATTCATTAACATGGATAGAGGATTCGTTAACATACTCAGAGGATTCGCTAACATGGATAGAGGATTCATTAACATGGATAGAGGATTCACTAACATGGATAGAGGATTCATTAACATGGATATAGGACTCGCTAACATGGATAGTAGATTCATTAACATGGATAGAAGATTCGCTAACATGGATAGAGGATTCTCTATCATGGATAGAGGATTCATTAACATGGATAGAGGATTCACTAACATGCATAGAGAATTCGCTAACATGGATAGAGGATTCGCTAACATTGATAGCGGATTCACTAACATGGATAGAGTATTCGCTAACATGTTTAGAGGATTCGCTAACATGGATAGAGGATTCATTAACATGGATAGAGGATTCACTAACATTGATACAGGATTCACTAACATAGTTAGAGGATTCATTAACATGGATAGAGGATTCGCTTACATGGATGGAGGATTAACTAACATGGATAGAGGATTCATTAACATGGATGGAGGATTCGCTTACATGGATAGAGGATTAACTAACATGGATAGAGGATTCATTAACATGGATGGAGGATTCGCTAACATGAATAGAGGATTCACTTACATGGATAGAGGATTCATTAACATGGATAGAGGATTCTCTAACATGGACACAGGATTCATTAACATATACAGAGGATTCGCTAACATGGTTAGAGGATTCACTAACATGGATAGAGGATTCATTAACATTGATAGAGGATTGATTAACATTGATAGAGGATTCGCTAACATGGACAGAGTATTCGCTAACATGGACAGAGGATTCGCTAACATGGACAGAGGATTCACTAACATGGATAGAGGATTCACTAACATGGATAGAGGATTCGCTAACATGGATAGAGGATTCATGAACCTGGACACAGGATTCGCTAACATGGATAAAGGATTCGCTAACATGGACAGAGGATTCGCTAACATGGATAGAGGATTCGCTAACATGGATAGAGGATTCATTAACATGGATAGAGGATTCATTGACATGGACAGAGGATTCATTAACATGGACAGAGGATTCATTAACATGGATAGAGGATTCATTAACATGGACAGAGGATTCATTAACATGGACAGAGGATTCACTAACACGGATAGAGGATTCATTAACATGGACAGAGTATTCACTAACATGGATAGAGGATTCATTAATTTGGACAGAGGATTAGCTAACATGGATAGAGGATTCGCTAACATGGATAGAGGATTCGCTAACATGGATAGAGGATTCACTAACATGGATAGAGGGTTCATTAACATGAATAGAGGTTTCGCTAACATGGATAGAGGATTCACTAACATGGATAGAGGATTCGCTAACATGGATAGAGGATTCGTTAACATGGATAGAGGATTCTCTAACTTGGATAGAAGATTCATTAACATGGATAGAAGATTCGCTAACATGGATAGAGGATTCGTTAACATGGATAGAGGATTCGCTAACATGGATAGTAGATTCATTAACATGGATAGAAGATTCGCTATCATTGATAGTGGATTCTCTAACATGGATAGAGGATTTATTAACATCGATAGAGGATTCTCTAACATGGATAGAGGATTCATTAACATGGATAGAGGCTTCTCTAACATGGATAGAGGATTCATTAACATGGATATAGGACTCGCTAACATGGATAGTAGATTCATTAACATGGATAGAAGATTCGCTAACATGGAGAGAGGTTTCTCTAACATGGATAGAGGATTCTCTAACATGGATAGAGGATTCTCTAACATGGATAGAGGATTCTCTAACATGGATAGAGGATTCACTAACATGCATAGAGGATTCACTAACATGGATAGAGGATTCGCTAACATGGATAGCGGATTCACTAACATGGATAGAGTATTCGCTAACATGTTTAGAGGATTCGCTAACATGGATAGAGGATTCATTAACATGGGTAGAGGATTCACTAACATTGATACAGGATTCACTAACATAGTTAGAGGATTCATTAACATGGACAGAGGATTTGCTAACATGGATAGAGGATTCGCTTACATGGATAGAGGATTAACTAACATGGATAGAGGATTCATTAACATGGATGGAGGATTCGCTAACATGGATAGAGGATTCACTTACATGGACAGAGGATTCATTAACATATACAGAGGATTCGCTAACATGGTTAGAGGATTCACTAACATGGATAGAGGATTCATTAACATTGATAGAGGATTCACTATCATGGACAGAGGATTCGCTAACATAGAGGATTTGCTAACGTGGACGGAGGATTCGCTAACATGGATAGAGGATTCATTAACATGGATAGAGGATTCATTAACATGGATAGAGGATTCGCTATCATGGACAGAGGATTCATTAACATGGACAGAGGATTCGCTAACATGGACAGAGGATTCGCTAACATGGAGAGCGGATTCACTAAGATGGATAGAGGATTCGCTAACATGGATAGAGGATTCGCTAACATGGATAGAGGATTCGCTAACATGGATAGAGGATTCGCTAACATAGAGGATTTGCTAACATGGATAGAGGATTCATTAACATGGATAGAGGATTCGCTATCATGGACAGAGGATTCATTAACATGGACAGAGGATTCGCTAACATGGACAGAGGATTCGCTAACATGGAGAGCGGATTCACTAAGATGGATAGAGGATTCGCTAACATGGATAGAGGATTCGCTAACATGGATAGAGGATTCGCTAACATGGATAGAGGATTCGCTAACATAGAGGATTTGCTAACATGGATAGAGGATTCGCTAACATGGATAGAGGATTCTCTAACATGGATAGAGGATTCATTACCATGGATAGAGGATTCATTTACATGGATAGAGGATTCGCTAACATGGATAGAGTATTCATTAACATGGACAGAGGATTCGCTAACATGGATAGAGGATTCATTAACATGGACAGAGGATTCGCTAACATGGACAGAGGATTCGCTAACATGGACAGAGGATTCGCTAACATGGATAGAGAATTCGCTAACATGGACAGAGGATTCGCTAACATGGATAGAGGATTCGCCCGCATGGATAGAGGATTCGCTAACATGGACAGAGGATTCGCTAACATGGATAGAGGATTCGCTAACATGGATAGAGGTTTCATTAACATGGACAGAGGATTCGCTAACACGGACAGAGGATTCGCTAACATGGACAGAGGATTCGCTAACATGGACAGAGGATTTGCTCACATGGACAGAGGATTCTCTAACATGGACAGAGGATTCGCTAACATGGATAGAGGATTCATTAACATGGATAGAGGATTCATTAACATGGATAGAGGTTTCATTAACATGGACACAGGATTCGCTAACAGGAAACAGTGAAGATAAATGGGTCATTTTCAATTTGGCAAACTGTGTAGTGCCACAGATATCAGGGTGGGCCTCCGCCTATATGATGTATATTAATGACTTCGATGAAAGGACTGACTCTGTTGTATTTAAATTTACTGATGACATAAAGATGGGGGGGAAAGCAAGTTTTGAGGAGGATACAAAGAGTCTGCAAAGGGATATATTTTAAGTGAGTCGGAACAAAATGTGAGGTTGTTCACTTCAGGAAGAATAGAAGAGCAGAGAGACTGCAGAATGCTGCAGTACAGAGGGATCTGCGTGTCCCGGTTCATGAATCACAAAAAGTCAGCGTGCAGGTACAGCAAGTGATTAGGAAGGCACATGGGATGTTGGTGTTTATTACAAGGGAGATGGAGTATAAAATTAGGGAAGTCTTGCTACAACTATACCAGGCATTGGTGAGACTGCACCTGGAGTACTGTGTACAGGTTTGGTCACCTTACTTAAGTAAGGATATACTTGCATTGGAAACAGTTCAGAGAAGGTTCACTCGGCAGATTCCTGGGGTGAAATGGTTTGTCTTACGGAGAGAGGCTGAGCAGATTGGGCCTATACTCCTTGGAATTTGGAAGAATGAGAGGTGATCTTATTGAAACATACCAGATTCTGAGGTGGCTTGACAGGGCAGATGCTGACAGGATGGCTCCCCTCTTGGGCGAATCTAGAACTGGGGATGCACTTTAAGACAGAAATGAGGATTTTTTTCTCAGAGTGTTGTTCGTCTGTGGAATTATTTTCCCCAGAGAGCAGTGGAGGCTGAATCATTGAAGATATTCAAGTCCGCGTTAGACAGGATTTTGATCAACAAGAAGGTTGAGGATTATGAGTGGGAGGCAGCAAAGTGGATTTGAGGCCACAATGAGATCAGCCATGATTGTATTGAATGGTGGAACATGCTGGAGGGGCTGAATGGCCTCCCCATGCTCCTAATTATTTACTTGTGTTCTTTGAATGGCCGACTGAAAGCAAGGAAAGGGTTAATGGTTAACGTCCCTCTCTCTCTCTCTCTCTCTCTCCCTCTCCCACCAGGTCTTCTATTATTCGACCAGCATCTTTATCAGTATGGGGATCCAGCAGCCGGTCTATGTTACCATTGGAGTCGGGATCATCAACACAGCCTTCACTGTGGTCTCTGTGAGTAGTGGCATCACTCCTGTCCCTGTGGTGAATTGCTTGCTGCAGGTAATTTAGCCCCAGGGCTGGGGCCTTCCGAACGGACACTACACCCATCAGAGGAGCTGACACCGGACACAGGGAGCCACAAAACAGCCTGTTCACAAACAGGAATGACATGCATTTCTGTAGAACCCTTCAGCACAGCCTAATACTTTCCAGCCAGTGAACGACATTCTCCACTGTGGTCACTTTGGAAAGTGGGAAGCAGGGCACAGCAAGATTCCACAAACTGCAATGTGATAATCAGCTGTTCAAGTAATATTGGTCGAGGAATAAAAAGTTCCCCAGAACAATCGGAACAATTTTCCATTCTGTACCTGTCCTGGGAGTGTTTGATGGGGACAGTGTAGAGAGAGCTTTACTCTGTATCTAACCACTTGCTGTACCTGTCCTGGGAGTGTTTGATGGGGACGGTGTAGAGGGAGATTTACTCTGTATCTAACCCCGTGCTGTACCTGTCCTGGGAGTGTTTGATGGGGACGGTGTAGAGGGAGATTTACTCTGTATCTAACCCCGTGCTGTACCTGTCCTGGGAGTGTTTGATGGGGACAGTGTAGAGGGAGATTTACTCTGTATCGAGCCTCGTGCTGTCCCTGTCCTGGGAGTGTTTGATGGGGACAGTGTAGAGGGAGCTTTACTCTGTATCTAACCCCATGCTGTACCTGTCCTGGGAGTGTTTGATGGGGACGGTGTAGAGGGAGCTTTACTCTGTATCTAACCCTATGCTGTACCTGTCCTGGGAGTGTTTGATGGGGACAGTGTAGAGGGAGCTTTACTCTGTATCTAACCCCGTGCTCTACCTGTCCTGGGAGTGTTTGATGGGGACAGTGTAAAAGGAGCTTTACTCTGTATCTAACCACGTGCTGTAACTGTCCTGGGAGCGTTTGATGGGGACAGTGTAGAGGGAGCTTTACTCTGTATCTAACCCCATGCTGTACCTGTCCTGGGAGTGTTTGATGGGGACGGTGTAGAGGGAGCTTTACTCTGTATCTAACCCTGTGCTGTACCTGTCCTGGGAGTGTTTGATGGGGACAGTGTAGAGGGAGATTTACTCTGTATCTAACCCCGTGCTCTACCTGTCCTGGGAGTGTTTGATGGGGACAGTGTAGAGGGAGCTTTATTCTATATCTAACCCCGTGCTGTACCTGTCCTGGGAGTGTTTGATGGGGACAGTGTAAAAGGAGCTTTACTCTGTATCTAACCCCGTGCTGTAACTGTCCTGGGAGCGTTTGATGGGGACAGTGTAGAGGGAGCTTTACTCTGTATCTAACCCCATGCTGTACCTGTCCTGGGAGTGTTTGATGGGGACAGTGTAGAGAGAGCTTTACTCTGTATCTAACCCCGTGCTGTACCTGTCCTGGGAGTGTTTGATGGGGACAGTGTAGAGGGAGATTTACTCTGTATCTAACCCCGTGCTGTACCTGTCCTGGGAGTGTTTGATGGGGACAGTGTAAAAGGAGCTTTACTCTGTATCTAACCCCGTGCTGTAACTGTCCTGGGAGCGTTTGATGGGGACAGTGTAGAGGGAGCTTTACTCTGTATCTAACCCCATGCTGTACCTGTCCTGGGAGTGTTTGATGGGGACAGTGTAGAGAGAGCTTTACTCTGTATCTAACCCCGTGCTGTACCTGTCCTGGGAGTGTTTGATGGGGACAGTGTAGAGGGAGATTTACTCTGTATCTAACCCCGTGCTCTACCTGTCCTGGGAGTGTTTGATGGGGACAGTGTAGAGGGAGCTTTATTCTATATCTAACCCCGTGCTGTACCTGTCCTGGGAGTGTTTGATGGGGACAGTGTAGAGGGAGCTTTATTCTATATCTAACCCCGTGCTGTACCTGTCCTGGGAGTGTTTGATGGGGACAGTGTAGAGGGAGCTTTACTCTGTATCTAACCCCATGCTGTACCTGTCCTGGGAGTGTTTGATGGGGACAGTGTAGAAAGAGCTTTACTCTGTATCTAACCCCGTGCTGTACCTGTCCTGGGAGTGTTTGATGGGGACAGTGTAGAGGGAGATTTACTCTGTATCTAACCCCGTGCTCTACCTGTCCTGGGAGTGTTTGATGGGGACAGTGTAGAGGGAGCTTTATTCTATATCTAACCCCGTGCTGTACCTGTCCTGGGAGTGTTTGATGGGGACAGTGTAGAGGGAGCTTTATTCTATATCTAACCCCGTGCTGTACCTGTCCTGGGAGTGTTTGATGGGGACGGTGTACTGTACAGTGACCCTGGGATAGAGAGCAGAAACTACAGCCAGTGTTTGCTATTCCTGTCTACCTATCAGACCCCCTCCCCCACCTCCACCCCCAGTGAGATGTGTCCCGTTTGAGTCTGGAAAGGTTTACGTGTCTACTGTGTGACGCTGACTCCCTGTTCTCCTATTCCGCAGTTATTCCTTGTGGAGAGAATGGGTCGTAGGACACTGCACTTGCTGGGATTGGCTGGGATGAGTGTCTGTGCCTTCACGATGACCATTTCCTTGGCGTTACTGGTGAGTAATAGCTTGTCTGATTGGCTGTTGGCTTCCATCCAGCATTTGCACTTGCAAGGTATTCATTTGTTAATCATATACAACATAGAGGCCATTCGGGCTATCATGTCTGTGCCAGCTCTTTGAAAGAGCTCTCCAATTAATCTCACTCCCCCGCCCCTGATCTTACTCCCATAGCCTTGTGGATTTTTCCCCTTCAACTATTTCTCCAATTCCCTTTTGAAAGTTTCTATTGAATCTGCTTCAACCGCCCTTTCAGGCAGCGCCTTCCTGATCACAACAACTCACTGTGTAAACAAAATCCTGCTCATCTCCCCCTCATTCTTTCATATATCTGTGAGTTCACGATAATTACTGTGTTGTTGATCTGTCAATAATAAATCAACATATCTCCTGTTCTCCACTCCCCACCCCCCCCACAAGTGGTCCCAAACCCCCCACCCACCCAACTCTCACAGCCCCCGCAGTGAGACCGCTCACTCGAGCGTCATACGGGTTACACTGGATCTGCCCTCCCACCCTTCCCATTCCCCCTCCCCTGGATTTAATGTTCCCTCTCTCTCTCTCTTCCCCCTCCCCTGGATTTAATGTTCCCTCTCTCTCTCTCTCTCTCTCTTCCCTCTCCCCCAGATATAATGTCCTCTCTCTTTCTCTCTACCCACTCCCCCAGATTTAATGTTCCCTCTCTCTCTCTCTCTCTCCCCCCCCCTCCCCTGGATTTAATGTTCCCTCTCTCTCTCTCTCTCTCCCCCCTCCCCTGGATTTAATGTTCCCTCTCTCTCTCTCTCTCTCATCCCCCTCCCCCAGATTTAATGCTCCCTCTCTCTCTCTCTTCCCCCTCCACAGGATAAGTTGCCCTGGATGAGCTACATCAGCATGGTCGCCATCTTTGGTTTTGTGGCCTTCTTCGAGGTGGGGCCAGGCCCCATCCCATGGTTCATTGTGGCTGAGCTGTTCAGCCAGGGGCCGCGGCCAGCTGCAATGACCATCGCCGGATTCGCCAACTGGACCTCGAACTTCCTGGTGGGGATGACGTTCCAGTACATCGTGGTGCGTATGGAGGAGGGTGAATGTGTGGGGCAGGTTGTCCCTGGTGAGGCTGGGGAATCAGCGCCCCCCATTAGAGGGTTCGTTCTCAAAGTGGAGGGGGGTGAGGGGCAGGCGTGTTGAGGGGAGCCCAGGGAAGCAAGGTCAGGACCTCGAGGTTATGGCAACAGAGGAGAACAGTCCAGAAAAAGAGTTCAAAAGGCGTGGAGCTCACTGCCGCCATTTTATTGGTCGTCCTATGCTGATAGGGTGGGAGAAAGTCGAGTTGGGAGGAGGCTTATGTGGTGTATAAAGACCAGCACAGAGCAGATGGGCCAAATGGCCTGTTCCTGTGCTGTAGAATCAGTGATGGGCTCAGATATGTGAGCAACAGCATCCAAGCTGTAACTTCCAGTGTGAGTGCTGACGGAGTGCTACACTGCCAGAGGTACTGGCTTCTGGAGAAATCCAGCTGGATGTAAAAGATCCCATGGCCACTATTGGAAGAAGAGCAGGATAGGGTTGGGGGGGGTAGGGGTTGGGGAGCGGGGGTGGCAGGGTGGAGGGTTGGGGGTGGAGAGAAAGTTGTCCTCAGTGTCCTGGGGCCAATATTTATCCCTTAACCAGGATCACAAAACCTGATGACCTGGTCATTATCACATTACTGTTTGTGGGATCTTGCTGTGCATACACTGGCCACCACATTTCCTGCATTCCAACAGTGACTTCAAAAAAAAAGTTTCATTGGCTGTGAAGCGCTTTGGGATATCCTGAGATGGTGAAATGTGCTATAGAAATGCAAGTCTTCCCCTTTCTCTCTTTGCTTTGCCAGGAGCTCTGTGGCCCTTTCGTCTTCCTCATCTTCGCCCTCCTGCTTGTCGGCTTCTGTGGCTTCACCTACTTCAAGGTGCCTGAGACCCGGGGAAAGACCTTTGATGAGATAGCAGCCACCTTCCGCCGAACACCCTCGCTCCTCGACCAAGAGTTCAAACAAAACAGCACTGAGCTCGAGTATCTTGACGATGAGTTCACCATGTGAGGGAGAGAGAGAGAGAGAGAGAGAGAGCGAGAGCACAGACGCGAGAGAGAAAGGGAAGGAGTGAGAGAGTGAAGATGAGAGAACAGAAGCGATAGGTTTTAACCCCTCACTCCACTCCTCACCAACGCTCGCTCAGAGATGGACATTAGCACCAGCACTTAGCGTAGCTTTCTGTAGTCTTATTAAAAAGTATTTTGTGTCTTTTTTTAAATTCTATGATTACATTTTAGAAAATGAAGGAGCCAAAGAGAGAGAGAGCATGAAGGAAAGAGAGAGAGAGAGAGAGAAAATGAGGAACTCCTTGGCTCCGAGGGCCCATTTGTGAAGTGTACAGAAAACAGGACAGACACACTCAGAGGGAAGGTTTCAGGAGGGAATTCAGGGACACTCAAGAAGCCGGAACTGAAGGAGAACAGAGATCTGGGAACATTAGAGATATTTACAGAGATAGGGAGGGTTGTAGAGACTGGAGGAGGTTACAGAGATAGGGAGGGTTGTAGAGACTGGAGGAGGTTACAGAGATAGGGATGTAGAGACTGGAGGAGGTTACAGAGATAGGGAGGGATGTAGAAGCTGGAACAGGTTACAGAGAGGGGGAGAATGCTGGAGGAGGTTATAGTGAGGGGGGGGGCTGGAGGAGGTTAAGAGGAAGAGTTGTTGGATTTTTAAAGGAGACATGATAAGGTTTTACGACTGACCAGATGAATAAGGGAAGGTTATTATGTTGATTTTTCCCAAAGCTACTGACCACACTGACATGAACGATTTTAACATTATGGGAAAAGTAAATTTCCAAAGACGTGTAGAACAATGGGGTTTTACACATTAAGGAGAGCAAACATCTATAAAGAGGGATGGAAGGCTACGTGTGTGTGGCCATGTAACATCTTGAAAGGTACACTGTGTGACAGACTTAGAGGAAGCTTGAGCAACATTTGCAGACGTCGGCTTTGTCCAGTAACGAAAGCTGTGTTAAAAAGTTGTTGGAATTCCATTGTCGAGTGGGTCATGTGGTAACCTTGCCGGATTGCTCATTTAAATTTCCAATCTATCTTGGCCTATTGCCTTAAAGGGAGTGTGTATTCGGGACTCTGCTTACTTAAGAGTTTTGGGAACTGTTAAGACTAAATAACCATGTAACTATAATCTTGTGTGTGTTATAAAAGCAGAAAATGCTGGAAAAACTCAGCAGGTCTGACAGCATCTGTAAAGAGAGAAACCATTAACATTTCAAAGTCTGCATGACCCTTCAGAGCTAAAGAGCAGTAGAAATGTGATGAGAACGATCCCAGGAATGAAAGGCTTAACATATGAGGAACGTTTGAGGACTCTGGGTCTATACTCGATGGAGTTTAGAAGGATGAGGGGGGGATCTGATTGAAACTTACAGAATACTGAAAGGCCTGGATAGAGTGGACGTGGGGAAGATGTTTCCATTAGTAGGAGAGACTAGGACCCGAGAGCACAGCCTCAGAGTAAAGGGAAGACCTTTTAGAACAGAGATGAGGAGAAACTTCTTTAGCCAGAAAGTGGTGAATCTATGGAATTCATTGCCACAGAAGGCTGTGGAGGCCAGGTCATTGAGTGTATTTAAGACCGATAGATAGGTTCTTGATTGGTAAGGGGATCAAAGGTTACGGGGAGAATGGGGTTGAGAAACTTATCAGCCATGATTGAATGACAGAGAAGACCCAATGGGCCGAATGGTCTAATTTCTGCTCCTATGTCTTATGGTCTTATGGAAATTTATACTGTTTAAGGGTGAAGCAGAATAAAAGGTCAGCGATAGGTGGGGGCTAAGGAGAGATTGACAAAGATGTCATGGACACAAGACAAATGGAGTTAATGGTAGTGCTAAGGGCTAAAGAAGGTGCTAATGGTGGCATAAAGGTAAGAAAGCAGAATGTGTGAATAGCAAGACTAGAGTAAGCACTCTGAAAGAACAACATGGAACAGTAAAAGGTGGCCCTTTTGGGGGTGGGGTGGTGGAGGGGGCAGTGGTTGGGCAGAAAGGATAGAAAAAGGGATAAAGGAGGGGATGAAAAAGGGGATGAAACAATGAATAAAAATAAGTGGATACAAAATAAAACAAAATTTAAAGGGATTAAAAGGGGTGAAGATAGAGGAGAGCGTTATGGTCTGAAGTTGTTGAGCTCAATGTTAAGTCTGGAAGGCTGTAAACGTTAACTCTGTTTCTCCCACCACAGATGCTGTCAGACCTGCTGAGATTTTCCAGCATCTTCTGTTTTTGATTCAGATTTCCAGCATCTGCAGTATTTTGCTTTTATCTTGTGTGTGTTTATTGTTTTGTTTTCCTTGCTAATAAATGATTTAATTTTTAAAAACACTAAAGGTGTTAGTGGACTGATTACTTCTGAATCCGTGCACAGATCTTCTCACAGTAAATACAAATTGCAAAACCATTGTGCTAGCATGGCCAAGTTTCCCTTGTGGACTTGGTCTGCCTGACACACATCACCTGCCACATCATAACAACATTGAGGGCTCTTTGCGGGATTTTTGAAATCCTTTGTTTGGCTTTGAGTTGACGAATCTTAAGGGCTACAAGTACAAGAAGAACATTGAAGTCAGGCATTGGTGTGGAGGGATTTTTAAGTAGTGAGACTGCAAAAATAGCTTTACCCATAGCTAAGACTTTTCTGGGAGTAGACGATTGGTTTACAATAAGTAATTTATAAGTTGCAGTTAGGGTTAACCGTAGGGGCAAAGAAAGCAGACATAATGGAAGTAATAGTGCAGCATTTGACATTGGAAGGGATATCTAAAGCTAGTGAGTCAGCTGAATTGGCTAACATTCAGTTTCAAATGAAAAAAACTTGAGTTGGAGGTGAAAGAAAAGGAACAGGAGAAAGTGAGAGCATTTCAAAAGGGAATGGAAATGAGAACGCTTGATCTTCACAGGGAGAAATGAGCAATGGAAGAAAGGGAGAAGGAAAAAGAATATCAGCTTAAAAAGCTGGAAGTTAATGAAGGGATCGCAGATGCTGAGGAAGGTTCTAATGTGGAAAGAACCACTTTTAATTTATAATCCATTGGGGTGATGTTTATATTTGTGCAGGCTATCCTGAAGTTTATGGAAAGGGATGTAGAGGTGTTCTTCATTTCATTTGAGAAGATAGCTAAGCAGATGAAATGGCCACAAGAAATCTGGACATTACTTTTACAGTCTAAGTTGGTAGGTAGAGCTCATGAGGTTTATGTTTCACTTTCAGGAGAAGTGTTGATAGATTATAATGCAGTAAAAAAAAAAGGCTATTCTGTGTGCATATGAGTTGGTTCTTAAGGCGTACAGGCCGAAATTTAGGAATATAAGGAAACAGCCTGGTCAGATTTATACTGAGTTTGATAGGGTAAAATAAAATAATTTTGACCGGTGGATGTGGGCATTAAAAGTAGAGACAACATATGCAGCTCTTAGAGAAGTAATTCTTTTTGAAGAATTTAAGGATTTGATTCCTTCAGTTGTGAGAGCTTGAGTGGAGGGTTAAAATGCTAAGACAAGCAGCAGAGATAGCTGATGATTCTGAGTTAGCTCATAGATCTAAACCTTTTACTCATCACACTTTTAAATCAGAGAGTGGGAAGGTGAAAGGAAGGTGGATAGTCAGGGGAGAGAAGGACTAATTGGAAATTCTGAGCAAGTTTTTTCTCAGTCCAGAAAGGAAGGTGCTGAGGGTGGAAGTGATACTCGAAAAGTGAGGTGTTTTTATTGTAATAAGTTGGGACACACAAAGGCAATGTGTTGGAGACTACAGGGAAAACCCACTGCTTTAATTGGAACACAGAAAAGGTTTGGAAATAGGAGTGCTGTGGGTTCTAAGATCCAGAATCTGGAAAAATCAGTGCATTGTGTGCAGGAAGAATCGGTGATAGGTAAAGAAGTGGGAATGTATTCCCAATTTATGCAAGGGAGTGCTGAAGGGCAGGTTATAGAAATGTATAAAGATTTGGTTTGTGAAGGGAAAGTCCATGTGGACAGAGTAGAGCAAGCAAAAATTTTAAAATTTTAAGAGACACAGGTGCTAGTCAATCTTCAATGTTATGGAATAGTAGTATTTGTTGTTCAGAGAGAATACTGCAGTGGTAATAAGTGGGATTCATGGAGATGCTAAACCTATTCCGTTGTGGAAGGTAAATTTAAAATGTAAGTTGAAAACAGGTGAGGTGATTGTTGGAATAGTGGGAAAATTGTCCATTGCAGGGGTTCGATTTATTTTAAGTAATGATATAGCTGGGTCACAGATGTTGGTGGTGCCTACTGTATTCGAGCAGCCTGTGGAGGTGTTGCAGAAAGAGCATCCCTGGTTTGTTTCCAGATTGTGTAATAATGAGATGATAAACTCACAGGTTGAAACAGGAAGAGGAGGAATTTAAAAGGCAGGGAAAAAGATGCTGATATTCAATTAGCTGGATCTGGCTCTTTCCAGGGCTTGGTGGGTGATCTTTGTGGAGTCTCCCAATCAGCGGTGCACATTTGTGTCAGGCAGGTTACAGATGCTCTGTTCAGATGGGCATTGACCTTTATCCACTTCCATTGGGACCAGGCAAGTCAGGCACAGTGAGCCAGAGGCTTCGCGGCAATTGCTGGCTTCCCCTGCATCCAGGGTGCAATAGACTGTACAAATGTGGCCATCAAGGCGCCAGTGGGTGAGCCCAGTGCCTTCGTCAACAGGAAGAGATTCTGCTCCATGAACGTGCAGATAGTGTGTGATCACAGGGTGTGATCCTACAAGTCCGTGCAAGGTAACCAGGCAGCTCCCACGACACCCCAGACACTCCCAGGTGCCGAGGCTTTTTAGTGCTCTAGCCCGACTGGATGGATGGCTGCTGGGTGACAAGGGCTATCCCCTCAGAAGGTGGCTCATGACGCCTCTCCGCCATCCAAGAACAGAAGGTGAGCAGCGGTACAATAGGAGCCAGGGCTCCACAAGGGCTGTGGTGCAGAGAGCCATTGGTCTTCTCAAGATGCGCTTCTGATGCCTGGACCACTCAGGGGTGCACTCCAATACCCCCCAGATCGTGTCTCTGTGATAGTGGTTGCATGCTGCACTCTCCACAATCGGGCACTGGAAAGATGGGAAGCAGTGGATGATGAAGAGCTTGACGCGCTGGATGAAGCTGCACATGATGAGTCCAGCGGTGGCTCAGAGGGTGAGGGAGCACAGGGCGATGATGAGGGGCAGCACACCGACTCACATTTACACCAAGGAGGCAGGGACACCCGGGACACTTTAATCCAATGAACCTTCAGCCAGCTCCACACACATGGGTCAGCAGGAGCAGCATTGCCTGGAACTTCCACATGTGGCTCTTAGGGGCTACATCTTCCACCTCATCAGCTGCAACTAAGGGCTGAGTGCAGAAACATCAATCTCCACTCAAACACTCACGATAAATATGTGAAAAAGGAACAAAGCACCACAATGAAAAGCCCCTCAGCCATGGTAACAAAGGTGGACTTTATTGGGTCCAAAATTATTAAAGCCCACATGATTATTTCACAATGACAGAGAAATGGGTCCCTATTCTACACCAAATCCCCAGTGACATACCCGGGAGTAAGTCTGACTGGCTGGAGGTGGCCTCACCGGAGAGCCTCTCTGGATAGTAGTTACTTGACCTGTGGTGGTTTGGTGCTCTCGCCACCCACAGTGTCGGCGGTGCCTCCTTGTGGCTCCTGCTGGTAACAACATCACTGTTATCCATGTTGGCCCAGAGAGAAAAGGTGTGTTGGCTGAACGACCTGAGGAAGAGTACCCTGTTGGTTGTGGTCTGCGTGGACCAGAAGAATCATAAGAAAGTGGATGACTATCGTCCGTCAGAGTGGCCTGGATGAAAAGCAACCCGGATAAAAACCATCCTCACAGTTGTGCCCTTTATAGAGGCCACTGTGCAAAATGCAAATGCTAGTAACAGAATCAACAGACTAGACATGAAGACCACCTCAACACAAACTGACAAGGTGGATTCCAGGCTGTCTAGACAGTACCACCCACCCTACTGGGATCCGGTGAAACAGACCAGGCTGGAGGAGCCGGAACCCCCAATACTGAACGACAATCAACCCCAGAAGCTTTCAGAGTCAGGCCTTTCCAGCGAGAGGGAGGACACAAGAGCCATGAGAACACTAACCTTTTACAATAAGGAGTACAAGGGAACGTTAACCTTGGAAGAAAATGGGGTAGAGGAGCCCCAAGAAGAGACAAATATTCCACCTGCATATGTAAATAGTCTGTGGTGTTACCTCCCAGTGAAGACAGAACCGGGCTGAGTGAAGTGGAGATCCCGTTGATGGGCTGCTCTACAATCAGTACAATCTGTTACTCCCCAGGGGTGAGAGAGTTCAGCAAGAACATGGCCATAAAACCCCAGTTCAAACACGTTCGTACCAGATGTTCCAAATGCAGAAAACCTGGCGAGGAGCACTCTACTGTGTGTCATTACAGCAAGTGTAAAGGGGTCCGGCCACCCCTCACTGGAACGATCTATGCCTGTGAACATTGTGAAATGCAGTTCACATCACAAATCGGACTCAGCCAGCATGAGCGACACAGACAAACCAGAGTACAAAATACCAAAAGACTAGCAGCTCACTTAAAACAAGGAAAACCTGACTGGAGAGACGACAAATGGATGAAGGAGGAAAGGACCTCCTCAGAGAATTAATGAAGAGGTACAAAGACTGTGCTGATGTCAACAAGCAAACTGCAGCCCATTTAACATCTAAAACAGACAGACAGATTGCCTCCAAGAGAAGATGTCTCCTGAAAGCTGAGCAGAATACAACGAGCACACCAACACTGCAAAGCAGTCAAGCAGAAGACACTTTGGTAACAGAAACTCCACGAGAGGGGGAAGACGCAGAGGTGGTGACGGGGGAACAGCTCCCAAACGGTGAGGAAGGTGTGACCCCTGGCCAGCATCCCACAACATAGGGATCTGGATGATCAGTTGAAATCAGCTGAAGAATTGATGGAAGGTCGAGATGACCCAGAGACGAGATTCATGGCCATCGGCCTGGTGGAAAGCATCACCGGTGTAATACTGATCAAGAAGAGGGAAGGAGAAACCAGCAGACGGTCCAGGAGAACAGTACTTTCCCCCAGGGATGGAAGCAGCAACACAAATACAAAGAGGAAGTGGGCAGCTCAATCTTCAAATCTGCATGGTTAGCGTACAAAACCGACAGACGATAGCCGCACGGGTGCACTGTCCACCGTACAATGTCCTCTCAGCAAAGCTGAACCTGAAGAGAGTTTTCCAGATAAACTCGCCAAGCCGAATAACAGAGCAAACCTCCAGAAGTTCGCATCATACAACAGGAGGGATTACCACTGGTTGACAGAACCCGTACAGAAGGAAGAGGTCCAGCAGGCGATTGAAGGCATGGATAAGAACATGGCAGCAGGTCCTGATGGGATGAAGGTGGAAGGCATCAGGGACATCCGGACAGAGAACGAGGACAGGATTCCACGTCTCTTCACCCTCTGGATCATGTCAAGTTCCATCCCAAGGGTTTTGAAGAAGAGTCATAGGGTTCCCATCCCCAAGACGGACCATACTGAGAAACCCCAAAACATCGACAACTGGAGACCAATAACGACCGGCCCGAATTTACTACAGCTCTTTACGAAGGTCATCGCCAAACGCTTGAGTGAAGCAGCCCAGATCAGCCCCCGGCAGGAAAGGTTTCTGGTGGCAACTCCTGGATGTAATGAGAACATCACAATTCTAAGCAACATCATGAAAGGAGCCAAACGTAACAGGAGAGAGCTGGCTGTTGTCCTTGTAGATCTGGCGAAGGCGTTCGATTCTGTCGGGCATAAAATGCTCATCAAGGCACTTCAGAGAGTGGGGCTGCCAAAAAGATTCATCACAATGATCACAGATTTATATTCGGAAACAAGTACACACATCCAATGTAAAGATGGCCAAACGAAACCCATCAATATCAAGAGAGGGGTCAAGCAAGGTGACCTGTTATCACCAACACTGTTTAACAGCGCGATGGAGCCTCTGAGTTGTTCCCTACAGGAGATACAGCTCAGCACCTCTTCCAGGGAACGAAGATTAGCTGTTCAGCCTTGGCATTCGCTGGTGCCATCGCTTTACTCAGCGACACCCATGTCAGCATGACCAAGAACTTAGCCTTTGTACAGGAACTCTACTCGAAGACGGGATTGGAGATGAATGCAGGGAAGACGAAGGGCTTTCACTTCATCCATAAGAGGAAGATGTTCCTATATTACAGCATAGTGAACTTGGCAGTTGAGAGAAGGCCCAATCTCCTATATTACACCAGGGGAGATGGAGAAGTACCTGGGAGCAAGAATCGACCCCTGGGCGGGGGTAACTGAGGAGCAATGGGGATCCAGAATTGAGGGATGGATAGCAAACTTGAAGAAGGCAGCACTTCGGCCCATCCAAAGGATTGAAATCCTTAAAATTCATGTGATTCCGAGAATCTACTTTCATTTAATCCTTGCAGAGGTGTCGCAAAATACACTGGTAAAACTCAATCAAAACGTCAAGGATGCAGCAAAAGAAATTCTCCATCTTCCACCGCACACAACGGATGGAACACTTTACAGCAGTAATTGTAATGGTGGTCTAGCCATGCCGAGACTTGAAGTCCAGATTCCTTCAGCCATTATCCGAAAACTAGAGGCGCTGGAGAACTCATCGGATGGGGTGATACAGGCCTCGTTTGAATTCAGCGGCATCGAGAACAAACAGACAATCGACTCCTTGAGGGACCTGAAGATGCTGAGGGACATTGAAGGGTTCCTCAAGAAGAAAGGGGGTCCTAGAGCAAACCTGGAAGGAAATGGCACGGACAAAGTCATCAACTTCGGATGGACAGATGGTACCCAGACATCAAGACCGAAACCCGTCAATAGATACGCAGCTTGGAGGGAGGTCGAATATTGAAAATGGACTGAACTCCAGTGCCAAGGACTAGGCATCAAATATTACAGTAATGACCACAGGTCAAACTCTTCAACATCAAGAGTATTACAGTGCAACCTCTACCCAGCGAGATCCACAATAAACAGAGGAAGACAACATGCAAACAAATCTTGCAGACAATGTGAGGCCCCTTTTGAAACATTGGCACATTTCCAATAACTGTCTGTTCGTCAAGAACGCCTGGATCAGGAGACACAACAAAACCCTAGACCATCTGCAGCAGTTTATCTCCAAATACTTACTTAGAACCAAGACTCTTCAGAAAGGATGGGACCCTCGGGAAGCCAGATCAGGTATTCATCAAGAATGGAGCAGTCGAGCGGTGGTGGATGTTACAGTGAGATTCGAAGACAACAACAACTCCCTGGAGAAAGCTTGGCCTGAGAAAGAGCTAAAATACCAACACCTGAAGGACAAAATCCTTAAGTTGACCGGAGGTAAGTCCGTGCATTTCTTTGGATTCGTGATGGGAGCAAGAGGGAAGTGGGCTGGACTTAAACTACAGCCTCATGTAATTCCTGAAGATTCAGAAATACAAGTCCTTTGCCCAGCTTATCTCGAGACTGATGATTTCTCTGATTTTGGAACTTTTACAAATATTTGGAGACCCAGTAAACAGAGAATCGTCCAACAGGCCTCCCATCAGGGCCGAAGATCACAAGACCCCAGGGGTAGGACAGGAAGGTTCCATGAGATGGGTACTGTACATCTTCAGATCGCTGTCCGGTGAGTAGGTAAGAGGCATGGTTTGTGTCTCTGGGTTTGATGATTTTGTGTTGTTTAGCATAATGGTTTGATAATTCTTTGATTAGTTATTTGGCTGGTTGGGACATGTTTTTAATTATAATTAATGTTAACTGTAATGGTTTTATATGTAATTTACTGTGCAACAAAAAGCACGTTCAGATGATGACTCAAAGGGTTGGTCCTGGGACCATGTGATTGGCTGCCCAGTATGATCAGTAGCTGGAAGTCTGTCCATTTGTGTTTGGTTGGCAGCGTTGGATACGGCCACTTATCCCTGTTCCCCTGTGCTCTGCTTTCACCCGAGTCACTCTCCTTGGCTGTGGTTTCCTGGAGTTAAGTCACAACGTGGACGAGCCACACTAATACTCGGACTGGACGCTGCATTATTGTGGGTATCAAAATTGCCTCCTGCTAACGTTTGCGGGTGTTATATCGAGGTGCTCAGAGTGTCTTGAGAGACAGCCTGCTGACCTGCTGTCCTCTTGGCCGAGCTGACCTTGGAGAGTGTCCTCTGGCCCGTGGAGCCTGTGCTGGCCCTGCCTGGGAGGGAGCGGCCAGCTCCTGAACCTCCCCAGTTGCCGCAGCCTCAATGGGTGCAATGTTGAGTGGCAGAGGGACAGAGGAGCTGCTGCCCTCACCTGGAGTTCCCTGAGAGGAGCTCACAGCTGCTGCGCCAACCTGAGCTCACAATCTACCTCCCTGCTCACCGCAGATGCAGGGGCACCGAGCACCGGCGCCTGGTGTCCACAACATCTCCCACATTGGGAAAGATCAGCCATGGCCAGTACCACTGTGAGGGCTTGCAGGTCAGAGCGTATCCCAATCATACTCTGATCCATTTAGTGGAAGCCCCTCTCTATCTCTCATTGAAGGAATCCTGATGCTCTGCCCTGAGGGCGGGGTCTTCACGTGTACTCTGCCTAGACTCCTCCATCACAGACAGCAACTGAACCAATCCCTCATGCAACCCTGCCAGATGCAAACACACTTCCTGCCCCCTGTCCTGCAGCTGCTGCATTGGGGACAACTCCAGAGGCACGGCATCAGTGCCGGACTCAGCATGTACCTCATCCCCTGCAGCCCTCCAGCTGCTGGAGCCATCGGCACTCTCTGCCCCTACCATCTCCTCCAGCGATCGTGATGTGCCCTCTCCACTGTGACCTTGGGTAAAGTCCCCACCGAGGTGTGTGTGTCTGCGCTGGTGCCTGGCTGGCTGAAATGATGTGCCACAGGTTGCACATGTTGGCCCTCAGGTGTGGAGGGGTGGGGTGGGGGGGGAGGTGGGGTGGGAGGGGCGGCTGCGGTGTCGGTGTGGGTCACTCTGGTGGTGATGCTGAAATTAACAACAAGGACAGTGCGTCAGTTAGCTTTCAGTCAGTTCAACCTTTCACCCCTTTCCCCCTCCAGCCTCATAAATCGCTCATCCTTCAAGACCCTAAGGAGATGAACATTGGTGAGTGGAAATGAGTCAAATGGGCCCCAAGCGTTAAACGCACATACAGACAGGCTGGTCAGATGGCCTCAGGAATGCCACGTGGCTTGTTATGAACCATAGGAGTGGGGAGAGTGGGGAGAGTGGGGAGAGCGGGGAGAGCGGGGAGAGCAGGGAGAGCGGGGAGAGCGGGGAGAGCCGGGAGAGCCGGGAGAGCGGGGAGAGCGGGGAGAGTGCAGAGGTACCTGAGCTGGATGCATTGGGACCTGGATAGTTGTGGAGCTGAGGAAACATCCCAAACAGTTGTGACATTTGCCATGGATCACAGGAGATTGACAGGTCACATTATTGGCCTTGATTCCGTAAGGAGGGGCATAGACTGGGCGGGCAGAAGGCAACATTTCCCCTTGGCGCAGGGATGAGTAACGTGATGGCGTTTGCCTAAGTTGAGGGCCATGAGGGTCACAGCTGAGGTGCTGAGGACCCTTTGGACAGAGTAATGTGGGGTGCACTGGCTGAAAGGGTGCTGGAGATCCCAAACCCCCTAGAATGGAATAACTCTTGGCTGTGCAGCAGTGATCCAATGGCACGTGAGTCCATGGGGATAGTGGTCACAAATGGGACAAGGTAGCTTTGGAAGGTGGTGGAGAGGCGAATCCTCAAGGGGACGAGGGCTCCTTGTGTATGACCCACACATCAGAGTGTCTCAGTCTGCGAATGAGCAGTGTTGCAGCATTAAGGATTGCTTGGTTTGGACGGTGGGCAGACAGAGTGGACGGAACTGTGGACCCCAAATACCTGGCCACAAGACCCCAGCCTCACTGCCCTGGCCTCCTGCCTCCTGCCCAGCTCCTCGAAGGGTGTGAGGTACTGGAGGAGGGTGCACCCACCTCCAGTCCCCTGGCGCTCCCGGGCATTGTGGTGAGTTTTTGCCTGAGAAACAGAGAAGAGGATTTATTTGGGACTGATCGCTCATGCACTCTGCATACGCAGCCCACACCCCAACCATGCTGGCCCATCTGAGGCCTCCAGCGGCTCCTGTCCACACTACTGGTGATCAGTCCCCAGAAGATAGTCCGGCTGCTCCCAACCCCCTCCCCCAATGGTCCCCTTGGACACATTCGGCGTCCATCACTTTGAATAGCACACAGGTCCTCACACCCATGGCAAGGAGGCACAAGTAGGTGTGGCACCGATGCCAGCAAACGGGGCTGGCGGAATCGCTTCTCCACCACCTTCCAAAGTCACCTTGTCCCATTTGTGACCTCTATTCCCAAGGTCTAACATGCTATTGGATCGCTGCGGCACAGCCAAGAGTTATCCCATTCTAGGGGGCTTGGGGACTCCTGCACCCTTTCAGCCCCACATTACTTGCACCATCTCATTCCCATCAGTTTGATATGTGTTGGAGTTCTGAGTATGTGTCCACCAGCCTATGCAGCAGGGAAAGGCCTTCTTCTCCTCAACCACTAAGGCCGCTGTAAGCATTGTCAGTGCCCACTTGCCCACCCAGCGTGTGACAGATGCCCTCTGCAGTAACAACAGCAAGACGTGGTGGTGGAGGAGGGGGGTCAAAGGCTAAGGCTGCCTTCTGGGTTCATGGCACTGACCTGCCCGGAGCGCAGCAAATCATTGAATGGTTTTGGGCACTGGGTGCCAGTGTGCAGACGTCGTCGTGGGCACTTACACCTCCTCCCACCCCTGGCTGGTGACCTCTTCTCCTCCCATCCTCATGATACAGAATCTGACGCTGCTTTCCCACCTCTTCCAGGAGGACAGCAAGGCAAGCATCCGAAAATCTGGGGGCACAGTGACCCCCCGCTGGCCTCTCCTGCAGCCTGCGCCCCCCCCCCTCCTCCTCCTCCTCCTCCACCTCCTCCTCCTCCTCTGCCCTCCATGCAACATTTCTTGATCTCTGAGTGGCCATGGTGCTCTGCTCCCCATTGGAACTGGTGGTCTGAGTCAGCCCGACCCCGTGACTATTTTCCCGTTCTCCATGGGAGTCACAAAGGCGCCGTGCGGGCCTTACTTGGCCAACCCGCAGAAAATGGCGGCGTGGCCCGTTTCGCAAGTGGCGATCGGTCACCCACCCGCTGCTGAATCGATCGGGCCCACCCAACCGACAACGTAACATCCAGGCCATTATATATATATGTGTGTGTGCGTGTGTGTATGTAACATATATAATTATGTTATATATACATTTGTGTTATATATATGTTTGTTATAGGTAATACCTATATATATATATTTATGCTGTATATGTTATATATATCTATGTCATATATGTATGACAAATATATTTATGTTATAAATATATATTCATGTTATACATATAATTTATGTTATATATATTTGTTATAGATACATTTAACTTATATATACATGTAATATAAATATATATTTATGTTACATATATTATATATACATTTATATAATTTATATTTATAGGTTTATCTTATCTATTTTTATGCTGTATAGATAGATCAAAGCTATATATTTATATGCTATAAATATAATATATATATTTGTTATATTTATGATTATATATATGTGTGTTATATGTATTTATGTGATATATATTTGTTATATAAACATATATATTTGTGTTATCTATATGTATATATTTATGTTATAAAGTTATATCTGTGTTATATATATATATTTATGATAAATGTGTGTATATTATATATATATTTATATGTGTGTATTTGTTATTTATATTTACATTGTATATATTTATGTTATATATTGTGTTATATATGTGTATGTTATATATATTTAAGTTGTATATCCATATATATTTATGTTATATGTATATCTTCTATATAGTTGTGTGATATATTTTTATGTTATTTATTTATTTGTGTTATGTATATATTTATGTTTTATATATATGTTACATATAGATACATTTCTTATATATATTTATCATATATACTTGTATTTTATATATTAGTTATATATATTTGTGTTATATATGTGTTATATATATATTTGTGTTATATATATTGGTTATATATTTATTTTACATATATATTTGTTATATGAATATTTATATTATATTTATTACATATATTTATGTTTTATATATTTGTTTTATATATATATATGATATATATAATATATACTTATGTTATTAGTTTAGATACATATATTTGTGACATGTATTTATGTAATGTATGATATATATATTTATGCTATATATATTTGTGTTATGTGTATATATTTATGTCATATTTATTTTATGTTATATACATGCATTTATATATTTATGTTATATGTATTTAGGTTATATATATTTGTGTTATACATACACATTTGTTACATATATAATGTATGTTTATGTTTTATATATATATATATATTTGTTATATATACATATTGTCAAATATTATATATATGCCTTATTTATATATTTATGTTACATATATTAATCTTAGAAATAAATATTTATTTTGTTCGTATATATTTATGTTATATAAATGTTGTATATAAATATTTGTTATAAAATATATTTGTCATATTTATATTTGTGTTATATATAACAGAAATGTATCTATCAGTTAGATAAATATATGTGTGTTTTCTATATACTTATATTATATATAACTTATAGATATATTTGTGTTATATATCTATGTTTTATATGTGTGTTATATGTATAACTTATATACATAGTTATGTCATACACATATATTTATGTTATATATTATGCTATATATATCTATGTTATATATGAATATATAAATATTTATCTTATATATATTAACGTGGTATATTTATGTTATGTTTATATATTTACATTATACATATGTTCTAGATAGATATATTTACCTGATATATATTTGTTATATATGTTTAAGTTAAATATATATTTATATTATAGATATAATTTTGTTATATATAGATATATTTGTGCTATATCTCTATTTATGATATATCTTTTTTCTGTTGTATATATATTTATCTTATATATATTTATGAAATGTGTAGTATATATATAGTTATATATTATATGTATATGTTATCTATATATTTGTTATAAATATATATTAATGTTTAATATATGTGTGCGATATGTACATATATTTGTTATATATGTTACATATATATTTCCGTCGTGTATATATATATATTTATCTTATATTTATGAAATATGTAGTATATATATTAAGTTATATATTATATGTATGTGTTATCTATATATATTTGTTATAAATATATATTGTGTAATATATAAAATGTAATATGTACATTTATTTGTGTTCTACATATGTATATATTTGTGTTACATATATTTATATGTACATATATGTTTATATGTGGTATATATATTTATCTAATATATATTTGTTATATATATACACACATATATATTTATGTTATATATAATATAAAAATTTAAGTTATATACTAATTTATTGCTATTTATATATATTTTTATTTAATATATATATTTATGTTGTGTGTTTTATATATATTTGTGTATATTATTGTGTCGCATATATATTTGTGAAAAGTATATATTTATGTTGTGTATGATATATATTTATGTTATATATATCATATATATATGTATTTATGTTGCAATTATACATTTATATAATTATGTTACACATATTTATGTTACATATATTTATGTAATACATGTGTTACCTATATATTTGTTATATATTTTTTATCTTATATATATTTATCTTATATTTGTATTTATGTCATACATATATATTTGAGTTATATATATATATATTTGTGTTTTATATATGTTTTTGTTATATATGCATATATTTATGTTGTACATATATATTTATGGCATATATATATATTAACGGGCTATATATGCATTTAATATATATGAATAAATTTATGTTAAATATACATTTATGATGTAGTTGGTATATGTATATATATTTGTTATACATATTTATATTATATATATATTTATGTTATGTGTGTATTTATGTTTTATGTGCATATATTTATGTTACATGTATATTAGATATATGTTTGTTATATATGCATTTATATATTTACATTATATAAGTATTTGTTATAATATTTCCCTTATATATATTTGTTACATATATATTTATATTACAAAAACAGAATTACCTGGAAAAACTCAGCAGGTCTGGCAGCATCGGCGGAGAAGAAAAGAGTTGATGTTTCGAGTCCTCATGACCCTTCGACAGAACTTGATTTCGAGTCCAGGAAAGAGTTGAAATATAAGCTGGTTTAAGGTGTGGGGGCGGGGGGGGGAGATAGAGAGAGAGAGAGAGGTGCTTGTGTAGACAAACAAGCAGTGATAGAAGCAAATCATCAAAAGATGTCAGTCACAATGGTACAAAAGAACACATAGGTGTTAAAGTTAAAGTTGGTGATATTATCTAAACGAATGTGCTAATTAAGAATGGATGGTAGGGCACTCAAGGTACAGCTCTAGTGGGGGTGGGGGGAGCATAAAAGATTTTAAAATATTTAAAAATAATGGAAATAGGTGGGAAAAGAAAAATCTATATAATTTATAGGGAAAAAAAGGGGAAAAGTGGGAAACAGAAAGGGGGTGGGGATGGGGGAGGGAGCTCACGACCTAAAGTTGTTGAACTCAATATTCAGACCGGAAGGCTGTAAGGTGCCTAGTCGGAAGATGAGGTGTTGTTCCTCCAGTTTGCGTTGGGCTTCACTGGAACAATGCAGCAAACCAAGGACAGACATGTGGGCAAGAGAGCAGGGTGGAGTGTTAAAATGGCAAGCGACAGGGAGGTTTGGATCATTCTTGCGGACAGACCGCAGGTGTTCTGCAAAGCGGTCGCCCAGTTTACGTTTGGTCTCTCCAATGTAGAGGAGACCACATTGGGAGCAACGAATGCAGTAGACTAAGTTGGGGGAAATGCAAGTGAAATGCTGCTTCACTTGAAAGGAATGTTTGGGCCCTTGGACGGTGAGGAGAGAGGAAGTGAAGTGTCCTCCTTCTTCCTTAACCGAGGTTTTCCACCCACGGTCGTTGACACTCCCTCAGCACTGCCTCCCTCACCCAGACACTGTGACACTCGCTCGGCACTGCCTCCCTCACCCCGACACTGTGACACTCCCTCAGCACCGCCCCCCTCACCCAGACACTGTGACACTCCCTCAGCACTGCCTCCCTCACCCCAACAGTGTGACACTCCCTCGCCATTGACTCTCTCACCCCGACACTGTGACACTCCCTCAGCACCGCCTCCCTCTCACCGACACTGTGACACTCCCTCAGCACTGCCTCCCTCACCCCGACACTGTGACACACCCTCGGCACCGCCTCCATCACCCCGACACTGTGACACTCCCTCGGCACTGCCTCCCTCACCCAGACACTGTGACACTCCCTCAGCACTGCCTCCCTCACCCCGACACTGTGACACTCCCTCAGCACTGCCTCCCTCACCCAGACACTGTGACACTCCTTCAGCACTGCCTCCCTCAAACAGACACTGTGACACTCCCTCAGCATTGCCTCCCTCAACCCGACACCGTGACACTCCCTCAAAACCAACTCGCTCACCGAGGCACAGTGGCGCTCCCTCTGCACCGCCTCCCTCACAACGACACTGTGACACTCCCTCTGCACCGCCTCCTTCACCCAGACACTGCGGCAGTCCCTCAAAACCGCCTCCCTCACCCAGAAACCATGGCATTCCCTCAGCACTGCCTCCCTCACCCCGACACTGTGGCACTACCTCGGCGCTGCCTCCCTCACCCAGACACTGCGACACTCCCTCAGCACTGCCTCCCTCTCACCGACACTGTGACACTCCCTCAGCACTGCCTCCCTCACCCAGACACTGTGACACTCCCTCGGCACTGCCTCCCTCACCCCGACACTGTGACACTCCCTCAGCACCGCCTCCCTCACCCAGGCACTGTGGCACTGCCTCGGCGCTGCCTCCCTCACCCAGACACTGTGACACTCCCTCAGCACTGCCTCCCTCACCCAGACACTGTGACACTCCCTCAGCACTGCCTCCCTCACCCTGACACTGTGACACTCCCTCAGCACTGCCTCCCTCACCCAGACACTGTGACACTCCCTCAGCACCGCATCCCTCACCCAGACACTGTGACACTCCCTCAGCACCGCCTCCCTCACCCAGACACTGTGACACTCCCTCGGCACTGCCTCCATCACCCCGACACTGTGACACTCCCTCGGCATCGCCTCCCTCACCCCGACACTGTGACACTCCCTCAGCACCGCCTCCCTCACCCAGACACTGTGACACTCTCTCAGCACCGCCTCCCTCACCCAGACACTGTGACACTCCCTCGGCACTGCCTCCCTCACCCAGACACTGTGACACTCCATCAGTACCGCCTCCCTCACCCAGACACTGTGACACTCCCTCAGCACTGCCTCCCTCACCCAGACACTGTGACACACCCTCAGCATTGCCTCGCTCACCCAGACACTGTGGCACTCCCTCGGCGCTGCCTCCCTCACAGCGACACTGTGACACTCCCTCAGCACTGCATCCCTCATCCAGACAATGTGACACTCCCTCAGCACTGCCTCCCTCACCCAGACACTGTGACACTCCCTCAGCACCGACTCCGTCACCCAGACACTGCGACACTCCCTCGGCACTGCCTCCCTCACCCAGACACTGTGACACTCCCTCAGCACTGCCTCCCTCACCCAGACACTGTGACACTCCTTCAGCACTGCCTCCCTCACCCAGACACTGTGACACTCCCTCGGCACTGCCTCCCTCGCCCAGATACTGTGACACTCCCTCGCCCCTGCCTCCCTCACCCAGACACTGTAACACTCACTCAGCACCGCCTCCCTCACCCAGACACTGTGACACTCCCTCAGCACCGCCTCCCTCACCCAGACACTGTGACACTCCCTCGGCACTGCCTCCCTCACCCAGACACTGTGACACATCCTCGGCACTGCATCCCTCATCCAGACAATGTGACACTCCCTCAGCACTGCCTCCCTCACCCCGACACTGTGACACTCCCTCACCACAGCCTCCCTCACCCAGACACTGTGACACTACCTCAGCACCACCTCCCTCACCCAGACACTGTGACACATCCTCGGCACTGCCTCCCTCACCCAGACACTGTGACACTCCCTCAGCACTGCCTCCCTCACCCAGACACTGTGACACTCCCTCAGCACTGCCTCCCTCACCCCGACACTGTGACACTCCCTCAGCACTGCCTCCCCCGACCCCAACACTGTGACACTCCCTCAGCACTGCCTCCCTCACCCAGACACTGTGACACTCCCTCAGCACTGCCTCCCTCACCCAGACACTGTGACACTCCCTCAGCGCCGCCTCCCTCACCCAGACATTTTGGCACTCCCTCAGCACCGCCTCCCTCACCCAGACACTGTGACACTCCCTCGGCACTGCCTCCCTCACCCAGATACTGTGACACTCCCTCGGCACTGCCTCCCTCACCCAGACACTGTGACACTCCCTCGGCACTGCCTCCCTCACAGCGACACTGTGACACTCCCTCACCACCACCTCCCTCACCCAGATACTGTGACACTCCCTCGGGATTGCCTCCCTCACCCAGACACTGTGACACCCCCTCAGCACTGCCTCACTCACCCAGACACTGTGACACTTCCTCTGCACTGCCTCCCTCACCCCGACACTGTGACGCTCCCTCAGCACCGTCTGCCTCACAGCGACACTGTGACACTCCCTCAGCACCGCCTCCCTCACCCAGACACAGTGGCACTCCCTCGGCGCTGCCTCCCTCACCCCGACACTGTGACACTCCCACAGCAACGCCTCCCTCACCCAGACACTGTGACACTCCCTCAGCAAAGCCTCCCTCACCCAGACACTGTGGCACTCCCTCGGCGCTGCCTCCCTCACCCCGACTCTGTGACACTCCCTCAGCACTGCCTCCCTCACCCAGACACTGTGACACTCCCTCAGCACTACCTCCCTCACCCAGACACCGTGACAATCCCACAGCACTGCCTCCATCACCCAGACACTGTGACACTCCCTCAGCACTGCCTCCCTCACCCCGACACTGTGACACTCCCTCAGCACCGCCTCCCTCTCCCCGACACTGTGACACTCCCTCAGCACCGCCTCCCTCACCCCGACACTGTGGCACTCCCTCGGGTCTGCCTCCCTCACCCCGACATGGAGACAGACCCTCGGGACTGCCTCCCCCGAACCCCGATGCCGTGACACTCCCTCATAACCAACTCGCTCACCGAGGCACAGTGGCGCTCCCTCTGCACCGGCTCCCTCACAGCGACACTGTGATACTCCCTCAGCATTGCCTCCCTCACCCCGACACCGTGACACTCCCTCTGCACCGCCTCCTTCACCCAGACACTGCGGCAGTCCCTCAAAACCGCCTCCCTCACCCAGAAACCATGGCATTCCCTCAGCACTGCCTCCCTCACCCCGACACTGTGGCACTACCTCGGCGCTGCCTCCCTCACCCAGACACTGCGACACTCCCTCAGCACTGCCTCCCTCTCACCGACACTGTGACACTCCCTCAGCACTGCCTCCCTCACCCAGACACTGTGACACTCCCTCGGCACTGCCTCCCTCACCCCGACACTGTGACACTCCCTCAGCACCGCCTCCCTCACCCAGACACTGTGGCACTGCCTCGGCGCTGCCTCCCTCACCCAGACACTGTGACACTCCCTCAGCACTGCCTCCCTCACCCAGACACTGTGACACTCCCTCAGCACTGCCTCCCTCACCCCGACACTGTGACACTCCCTCAGCACTGCCTCCCTCACCCAGACACTGTGACACTCCCTCAGCACCGCATCCCTCACCCAGACACTGTGACACTCCCTCAGCACCGCCTCCCTCACCCAGACACTGTGACACTCCCTCGGCACTGCCTCCATCACCCCGACACTGTGACACTCCCTCGGCATCGCCTCCCTCACCCCGACACTGTGACACTCCCTCAGCACCGCCTCCCTCACCCAGACACTGTGACACTCTCTCAGCACCGCCTCCCTCACCCAGACACTGTGACACTCCCTCGGCACTGCCTCCCTCACCCAGACACTGTGACACTCCATCAGTACCGCCTCCCTCACCCAGACACTGTGACACTCCCTCAGCACTGCCTCCCTCACCCAGACACTGTGACACTCCCTCAGCACTGCCTCGCTCACCCAGACACTGTGGCACTCCCTCGGCGCTGCCTCCCTCACAGCGACACTGTGACACTCCCTCAGCACTGCATCCCTCACCCAGACACTGTGGCACTCCCTCGGCGCTGCCTCCCTCACCCCGACACTGTGACACTCCCTCAGCACCGACTCCGTCACCCAGACACTGTGGCACTCCCTCGGCACTGCCTCCCTCACCCAGACACTGTGACACTCCCTCAGCACCGCCTGCCTCACCCAGACACTGCGACACTCCCTCGGCACTGCCTCCCTCACCCAGACACTGTGACACTCCCTCAGCACTGCCTCCCTCACCCAGACACTGTGACACTCCTTCAGCACTGCCTCCCTCACCCAGACACTGTGACACTCCCTCGGCACTGCCTCCCTCGCCCAGATACTGTGACACTCCCTCGACCCTGCCTCCCTCACCCAGACACTGTAACACTCACTCAGCACCGCCTCCCTCACCCAGACACTGTGACACTCCCTCAGCACCGCCTCCCTCACCCAGACACTGTGACACTCCCTCGGCACTGCCTCCCTCACCCAGACACTGTGACACATCCTCGGCACTGCATCCCTCATCCAGACACTGTGACACTCCCTCAGCACTGCCTCCCTCACCCCGACACTGTGACACTCCCTCAGCACAGCCTCCCTCACCCAGACACTGTGACACTCCCTCAGCACCACCTCCCTCACCCAGACACTGTGACACATCCTCGGCACTGCCTCCCTCACCCAGACACTGTGACACTCCCTCAGCACTGCCTCCCTCACCCCGACACTGTGACACTCCCTCAGCACTGCCTCCCTCACCCAGACATTTTGGCACTCCCTCAGCACCGCCTCCCTCACCCAGACACTGTGACACTCCCTCGGCACTGCCTCCCTCACCCAGATACTGTGACACTCCCTCGGCACTGCCTCCCTCACCCAGACACTGTGACACTCCCTCGGCACTGCCTCCCTCACAGCGACACTGTGACACTCCCTCACCACCACCTCCCTCACCCAGATACTGTGACACTCCCTCGGGATTGCCTCCCTCACCCAGACACTGTGACACCCCCTCAGCACTGCCTCACTCACCCAGACACTGTGACACTTCCTCTGCACTGCCTCCCTCACCCCGACACTGTGACGCTCCCTCAGCACCGTCTGCCTCACAGCGACACTGTGACACTCCCTCAGCACCGCCTCCCTCACCCAGACACAGTGGCACTCCCTCGGCGCTGCCTCCCTCACCCCGACACTGTGACACTCCCTCAGCAACGCCTCCCTCACCCAGACACTGTGACACTCCCTCAGCAAAGCCTCCCTCACCCAGACACTGTGGCACTCCCTCGGCGCTGCCTCCCTCACCCCGACTCTGTGACACTTCCTCAGCACTGCCTCCCTCACCCAGACACTGTGACACTCCCTCAGCACTACCTCCCTCACCCAGACACCGTGACAATCCCACAGCACTGCCTCCATCACCCAGACACTGTGACACTCCCTCAGCACTGCCTCCCTCACCCCGACACTGTGACACTCCCTCAGCACCGCCTCCCTCTCCCAGACACTGTGACACTCCCTCAGCAACGCCTCCCTCACCCCGACACTGTGGCACTCCCTCGGGTCTGCCTCCCTCACCCCGACATGGAGACAGACCCTCGGGACTGCCTCCCCCGAACCCCGATGCCGTGACACTCCCTCATAACCAACTCGCTCACCGATGCACAGTGGCGCTCCCTCTGCACCGCCTCCCTCACAGCGACACTGTGACACTCCCTCAGCACTGCCTCCCTCACCCCGACACTGTGACACTTCCTCAGCACTGCCTCCCTCACCCAGACACTGTGACACTCCCTCAGCACTGCCTCCCTCACCCAGACACTGTGACACTCCCTCAGCACTGCCTCGCTCACCCAGACATTGTGGCACTCCCTCGGCGCTGCCTCCCTCACAGCGACACTGTGACACTCCCTCAGCACTGCCTCCCTCACCCAGACACTGTGGCACTCCCTCGGCGCTGCCTCCCTCACAGCGACACAGTGACACTCCCTCAGCACCGACTCCCTCACCCAGACACTGTGGCACTCCCTCGGCACTGCCTCCCTCACCCAGACACTGTGACACTCCCTCAGAACCGCCTCCCTCACCCAGACACTGTGACACTCCCTCGGCACTGCCTCCCTCACCCAGACACTGTGACACTCCCTCAGCACTGCCTCCCTCACCCAGACACTGTGACACTCCTTCAGCACTGCCTCCCTCACCCAGGCACTGAGACACTCCCTCGGCACTGCCTCCCTCACCCAGACACTGTGACACTCCCTCGGCACTGCCTCCCTCACCCAGACACTGTGACACTCCCTCGCCCCTGCCTCCCTCACCCAGACACTGTAACACTCACTCAGAACCGCCTCCCTCACCCAGACACTGAGACACTCCCTCAGCACTGCCTCCCTCACCCCGACACTGTGACACTCCCTCAGCACTGCCTCCCTCACCCAGACACTGTGACACTCCCTCAGCACTGCCTCCCTCACCCAGACACTGTGACACTCCCTCGGCACTGCCTCCCTCACCCAGACACTGTGACACATCCTCGGCACTGCCTCCCTCATCCAAACACTGTGACACTCCCTCAGCACTGCCTCCCTCACCCCGACACTGTGACACTCCCTCAGCACTGCCTCCCTCACCCTGACACTGTGACACTCCCTCAGCACTGCCTCCCTCACCCAGACACTGTGACACTCCCTCAGCACTGCCTCCCTCACCCCGACACTGTGACACTCTCTCAGCACTGCCTCCCTCACCCAAACACTGTGACACTCCCTCAGCACCGCCTCCCTCACCCAGACACTGTGACACTCCCTCGGCACTGCCTCCCTCACCCAGACACTGTGACACTCCCTCGGCACTGCCTCCCCCGACCCCGACACTGTGACACTCCCTCAGCACTGCCTCCCTCACCCAGACACTGTGACACTCCCTCGGCACTGCCACCCTCACCCCGACACTGTGACACTCCCTCGGCACCGCCTACATCACCCCGACACTGTGACACTCCCTCGGCACTGCCTCCCTCACCCAGACACTGTGGCACTCCCTCGGCGCAGCCTCCCTCACAGCGACACTGTGACACTCCCTCAGCACTGCCTCCCTCACCCAGACACTGTGGCACTCCCTCAGCACTGCCAACCTCACCCAGACACTGTGACACTCCCTCAGCACCGCCTCCCTTACCCAGACACTGTGACACTCCCTCGGCACTGCCTCCCTCATCACAGACACTGTGACACTCCCTCGGCACTGCCTCCCTCACCCAGACACTGTGACACTCCCTCGGCACTGCCTCCGTCACCAAGACACTGTGACACTCCCTCGCCCCTGCCTCCCTCACCCCGACACTGTGACACTCCCTCGGCACCGCCTCCATCACCCCGACACTGTGACACTCCCTCGGCACTGCCTCCCTCACCCAGACACTGTGGCACTCCCTCGGCCCTGCCTCCCTCACAGTGACACTGTGACACTCCCTCGGCACTGCCTCCCTCACCCAAACACTGTGGCACTCCCTCGGCACTGCCTCCCTCACCCAGTCACTGTGACACTCCCTCAGCACTGCCTCCCTCACCCCGACACTGTGACACTCCCTCAGCACTGCCTCCCTCACCCAGACACTGTGACACTCCTTCAGCACTGCCTCCCTCAAACAGACACTGCGACACTCCCTCAGCATTGCCTCCCTCACCCCGACACTGTGACACTCCCTCAGCACTGCCTCCCTCACCCAGACACTGCGACACTCCCTTGGCACTGCCTCCCTCACACAGACACTGTGGCACTCCCTCAGCACCGCCTCCCTCACCCAGACACTGTGACACTCCCTCGCCAGTGCCTCCCTCACCCCGACACTGTGACACTCCCTCGGCACTGCCTCCCTCACCCAGACACTGTGACACTCCCTCGCCACTGCGTCCCTCACCCCGACACTGTGACACTCCCTCGGCACTGCCTCCCTCACCCACACACTGTGGCACTCCCTCAGCACCGCCTCCCTCGCCCAGACACTGTGACACTCCCTCAGCACTGCCTCCCTCATCCCAACAGTGTGACACTCCCTCGCCATTGACTCTCTCACCCCGATACTGTGACACTCCCTCAGCACCGCCTCCCTCTCACCGACACTGTGACACTCCCTCAGCACTGCCTCCCTCACCCAGACGCTGTGACACTCCCTCAGCACTGCCTCCCTCACCCAGACACTGTGACACTCCCTCAGCACTGCCTCCCTCACCCAGACACTGTGACACTCGCTCGGCACTGCCTCCCTCACCCAGACACTGTGACACTCCCTCAGCACTGCCTCCCTCACCCAGACACTGTGACACTCCCTAAGCACTGCCTCCCTCACCCAGACTCTGTGACACTCCCTCAGCAGTGCCTCCCTCTCACCGACACTGTGACACTCCCTAAGCGCTGCCTCCCTCACCCCGACACTGTGACACTCCCTCAGCACCGCCTCCCTCTCACCGACACTGTGACACTCCCTAAGCGCTGCCTCCCTCACCCCGACACTGTGACACTCCCTCAGCACTGCCTCCCTCACTCAGACACTGTGGCACTCCCACGGCACCGACTCCCTCACCCAGACACTGTGGCACTCCCTTGGTTCTGCCTCCCTCACCCCGACATGGTGACACACCCTTGGGACTGCCTCCCCCCGAGCCCGATGCCGTGACACTCCCTCAAAAGCGACTCGATCACCGAGGCACAGTGGCATTCCCTCTGCACCGCCTCCCTCACAGCGACACTGTGACACTCCCTCAGCACTGCCTCCCTCACCCCGACACTGTGACACTCCCTCAGCACTGCCTCCCTCACCCAGACACTGTGACACTCCCTCAGCACTGCCTCCCTCACCCAGACACTGTGACACTCCCTCAGCACTGCCTCGCTCACCCAGACATTGTGGCACTCCCTCGGCGCTGCCTCCCTCACAGCGACACTGTGACACTCCCTCAGCACTGCCTCCCTCACCCAGACACTGTGGCACTCCCTCGGCGCTGCCTCCCTCACAGCGACACAGTGACACTCCCTCAGCACCGACTCCCTCACCCAGACACTGTGGCACTCCCTCGGCACTGCCTCCCTCACCCAGACACTGTGACACTCCCTCAGAACCGCCTCCCTCACCCAGACACTGTGACACTCCCTCGGCACTGCCTCCCTCACCCAGACACTGTGACACTCCCTCAGCACTGCCTCCCTCACCCAGACACTGTGACACTCCTTCAGCACTGCCTCCCTCACCCAGGCACTGAGACACTCCCTCGGCACTGCCTCCCTCACCCAGACACTGTGACACTCCCTCGGCACTGCCTCCCTCACCCAGACACTGTGACACTCCCTCGCCCCTGCCTCCCTCACCCAGACACTGTAACACTCACTCAGAACCGCCTCCCTCACCCAGACACTGAGACACTCCCTCAGCACTGCCTCCCTCACCCCGACACTGTGACACTCCCTCAGCACTGCCTCCCTCACCCAGACACTGTGACACTCCCTCAGCACTGCCTCCCTCACCCAGACACTGTGACACTCCCTCGGCACTGCCTCCCTCACCCAGACACTGTGACACATCCTCGGCACTGCCTCCCTCATCCAAACACTGTGACACTCCCTCAGCACTGCCTCCCTCACCCCGACACTGTGACACTCCCTCAGCACTGCCTCCCTCACCCCGACACTGTGACACTCCCTCAGCACTGCCTCCCTCACACAGACACTGTGACACTCCCTCAGCACTGCCTCCCTCACCCCGACACTGTGACACTCTCTCAGCACTGCCTCCCTCACCCAAACACTGTGACACTCCCTCAGCACCGCCTCCCTCACCCAGACACTGTGACACTCCCTCGGCACTGCCTCCCTCACCCAGACACTGTGACACTCCCTCGGCACTGCCTCCCTCACAGCGACACTGTGACACTCCCTCAGCACCGCCTCCCTCACCCAGATACTGTGACACTCCCTCGGGATTGCCTCCCTCACCCCGACACTGTGACGCTCCCTCAGCACCGTCTCCATCACAGCGACACTGTGACACTCCCTCAGCACTGCCTCCCTCACCCAGACACTGTGACACTCCCTCGGCATCGCCTCCCTCACCCCGACACTGTGACACTCCCTCAGCACCGCCTCCCTCACCCAGACACTGTGACACTCTCTCAGCACCGCCTCCCTCACCCAGACACTGTGACACTCCCTCGGCACTGCCACCCTCACCCAGACACTGTGACACTCCATCAGTACCGCCTCCCTCACCCAGACACTGTGACACTCCCTCAGCACTGCCTCCCTCACCCAGACACTGTGACACTCCCTCAGCACTGCCTCGCTCACCCAGACACTGTGGCACTCCCTCGGCGCTGCATCCCTCACAGCGACACTGTGACACTCCCTCAGCACTGCATCCCTCACCCAGACACTGTGGCACTCCCTCGGCGCTGCCTCCCTCACCCCGACACTGTGACACTCCCTCAGCACCGACTCCGTCACCCAGACACTGTGGCACTCCCTCGGCACTGCCTCCCTCACCCAGACACTGTGACACTCCCTCAGCACCGCCTGCCTCACCCAGACACTGCGACACTCCCTCGGCACTGCCTCCCTCACCCAGACACTGTGACACTCCCTCAGCACTGCCTCCCTCACCCAGACACTGTGACACTCCTTCAGCACTGCCTCCCTCACCCAGACACTGTGACACTCCCTCGGCACTGCCTCCCTCGCCCAGATACTGTGACACTCCCTCGCCCCTGCCTCCCTCACCCAGACACTGTAACACTCACTCAGCACCGCCTCCCTCACCCAGACACTGTGACACTCCCTCAGCACCGCCTCCCTCACCCAGACACTGTGACACTCCCTCGGCACTGCCTCCCTCACCCAGACACTGTGACACATCCTCGGCACTGCATCCCTCATCCAGACACTGTGACACTCCCTCAGCACTGCCTCCCTCACCCCGACACTGTGACACTCCCTCAGCACAGCCTCCCTCACCCAGACACTGTGACACTCCCTCAGCACCACCTCCCTCACCCAGACACTGTGACACATCCTCGGCACTGCCTCCCTCACCCAGACACTGTGACACTCCCTCAGCACTGCCTCCCTCACCCCGACACTGTGACACTCCCTCAGCACTGCCTCCCTCACCCCGACACTGTGACACTCCCTCAGCACTGCCTCCCCCGACCCCGACACTGTGACACTCCCTCAGCACTGCCTCCCTCACCCAGACACTGTGACACTCCCTCAGCACTGCCTCCCTCACCCAGACACTGTGACACTCCCTCAGCGCCGCCTCCCTCACCCAGACATTTTGGCACTCCCTCAGCACCGCCTCCCTCACCCAGACACTGTGACACTCCCTCGGCACTGCCTCCCTCACCCAGATACTGTGACACTCCCTCGGCACTGCCTCCCTCACCCAGACACTGTGACTCTCCCTCGGCACTGCCTCCCTCACAGCGACACTGTGACACTCCCTCACCACCACCTCCCTCACCCAGATACTGTGACACTCCCTCGGGATTGCCTCCCTCACCCAGACACTGTGACACCCCCTCAGCACTGCCTCACTCACCCAGACACTGTGACACTTCCTCTGCACTGCCTCCCTCACCCCGACACTGTGACGCTCCCTCAGCACCGTCTGCCTCACAGCGACACTGTGACACTCCCTCAAAACCAACTCGCTCACCGAGGCACAGTGGCGCTCCCTCTGCACCGCCTCCCTCACAACGACACTGTGACACTCCCTCTGCACCGCCTCCTTCACCCAGACACTGCGGCAGTCCCTCAAAACCGCCTCCCTCACCCAGAAACCATGGCATTCCCTCAGCACTGCCTCCCTCACCCCGACACTGTGGCACTACCTCGGCGCTGCCTCCCTCACCCAGACACTGCGACACTCCCTCAGCACTGCCTCCCTCTCACCGACACTGTGACACTCCCTCAGCACTGCCTCCCTCACCCAGACACTGTGACACTCCCTCGGCACTGCCTCCCTCACCCCGACACTGTGACACTCCCTCAGCACCGCCTCCCTCACCCAGGCACTGTGGCACTGCCTCGGCGCTGCCTCCCTCACCCAGACACTGTGACACTCCCTCAGCACTGCCTCCCTCACCCAGACACTGTGACACTCCCTCAGCACTGCCTCCCTCACCCTGACACTGTGACACTCCCTCAGCACTGCCTCCCTCACCCAGACACTGTGACACTCCCTCAGCACCGCATCCCTCACCCAGACACTGTGACACTCCCTCAGCACCGCCTCCCTCACCCAGACACTGTGACACTCCCTCGGCACTGCCTCCATCACCCCGACACTGTGACACTCCCTCGGCATCGCCTCCCTCACCCCGACACTGTGACACTCCCTCAGCACCGCCTCCCTCACCCAGACACTGTGACACTCTCTCAGCACCGCCTCCCTCACCCAGACACTGTGACACTCCCTCGGCACTGCCTCCCTCACCCAGACACTGTGACACTCCATCAGTACCGCCTCCCTCACCCAGACACTGTGACACTCCCTCAGCACTGCCTCCCTCACCCAGACACTGTGACACACCCTCAGCATTGCCTCGCTCACCCAGACACTGTGGCACTCCCTCGGCGCTGCCTCCCTCACAGCGACACTGTGACACTCCCTCAGCACTGCATCCCTCATCCAGACAATGTGACACTCCCTCAGCACTGCCTCCCTCACCCAGACACTGTGACACTCCCTCAGCACCGACTCCGTCACCCAGACACTGCGACACTCCCTCGGCACTGCCTCCCTCACCCAGACACTGTGACACTCCCTCAGCACTGCCTCCCTCACCCAGACACTGTGACACTCCTTCAGCACTGCCTCCCTCACCCAGACACTGTGACACTCCCTCGGCACTGCCTCCCTCGCCCAGATACTGTGACACTCCCTCGCCCCTGCCTCCCTCACCCAGACACTGTAACACTCACTCAGCACCGCCTCCCTCACCCAGACACTGTGACACTCCCTCAGCACCGCCTCCCTCACCCAGACACTGTGACACTCCCTCGGCACTGCCTCCCTCACCCAGACACTGTGACACATCCTCGGCACTGCATCCCTCATCCAGACAATGTGACACTCCCTCAGCACTGCCTCCCTCACCCCGACACTGTGACACTCCCTCACCACAGCCTCCCTCACCCAGACACTGTGACACTACCTCAGCACCACCTCCCTCACCCAGACACTGTGACACATCCTCGGCACTGCCTCCCTCACCCAGACACTGTGACACTCCCTCAGCACTGCCTCCCTCACCCAGACACTGTGACACTCCCTCAGCACTGCCTCCCTCACCCCGACACTGTGACACTCCCTCAGCACTGCCTCCCCCGACCCCAACACTGTGACACTCCCTCAGCACTGCCTCCCTCACCCAGACACTGTGACACTCCCTCAGCACTGCCTCCCTCACCCAGACACTGTGACACTCCCTCAGCGCCGCCTCCCTCACCCAGACATTTTGGCACTCCCTCAGCACCGCCTCCCTCACCCAGACACTGTGACACTCCCTCGGCACTGCCTCCCTCACCCAGATACTGTGACACTCCCTCGGCACTGCCTCCCTCACCCAGACACTGTGACACTCCCTCGGCACTGCCTCCCTCACAGCGACACTGTGACACTCCCTCACCACCACCTCCCTCACCCAGATACTGTGACACTCCCTCGGGATTGCCTCCCTCACCCAGACACTGTGACACCCCCTCAGCACTGCCTCACTCACCCAGACACTGTGACACTTCCTCTGCACTGCCTCCCTCACCCCGACACTGTGACGCTCCCTCAGCACCGTCTGCCTCACAGCGACACTGTGACACTCCCTCAGCACCGCCTCCCTCACCCAGACACAGTGGCACTCCCTCGGCGCTGCCTCCCTCACCCCGACACTGTGACACTCCCACAGCAACGCCTCCCTCACCCAGACACTGTGACACTCCCTCAGCAAAGCCTCCCTCACCCAGACACTGTGGCACTCCCTCGGCGCTGCCTCCCTCACCCCGACTCTGTGACACTCCCTCAGCACTGCCTCCCTCACCCAGACACTGTGACACTCCCTCAGCACTACCTCCCTCACCCAGACACCGTGACAATCCCACAGCACTGCCTCCATCACCCAGACACTGTGACACTCCCTCAGCACTGCCTCCCTCACCCCGACACTGTGACACTCCCTCAGCACCGCCTCCCTCTCCCCGACACTGTGACACTCCCTCAGCACCGCCTCCCTCACCCCGACACTGTGGCACTCCCTCGGGTCTGCCTCCCTCACCCCGACATGGAGACAGACCCTCGGGACTGCCTCCCCCGAACCCCGATGCCGTGACACTCCCTCATAACCAACTCGCTCACCGAGGCACAGTGGCGCTCCCTCTGCACCGGCTCCCTCACAGCGACACTGTGATACTCCCTCAGCATTGCCTCCCTCACCCCGACACCGTGACACTCCCTCTGCACCGCCTCCTTCACCCAGACACTGCGGCAGTCCCTCAAAACCGCCTCCCTCACCCAGAAACCATGGCATTCCCTCAGCACTGCCTCCCTCACCCCGACACTGTGGCACTACCTCGGCGCTGCCTCCCTCACCCAGACACTGCGACACTCCCTCAGCACTGCCTCCCTCTCACCGACACTGTGACACTCCCTCAGCACTGCCTCCCTCACCCAGACACTGTGACACTCCCTCGGCACTGCCTCCCTCACCCCGACACTGTGACACTCCCTCAGCACCGCCTCCCTCACCCAGACACTGTGGCACTGCCTCGGCGCTGCCTCCCTCACCCAGACACTGTGACACTCCCTCAGCACTGCCTCCCTCACCCAGACACTGTGACACTCCCTCAGCACTGCCTCCCTCACCCCGACACTGTGACACTCCCTCAGCACTGCCTCCCTCACCCAGACACTGTGACACTCCCTCAGCACCGCATCCCTCACCCAGACACTGTGACACTCCCTCAGCACCGCCTCCCTCACCCAGACACTGTGACACTCCCTCGGCACTGCCTCCATCACCCCGACACTGTGACACTCCCTCGGCATCGCCTCCCTCACCCCGACACTGTGACACTCCCTCAGCACCGCCTCCCTCACCCAGACACTGTGACACTCTCTCAGCACCGCCTCCCTCACCCAGACACTGTGACACTCCCTCGGCACTGCCTCCCTCACCCAGACACTGTGACACTCCATCAGTACCGCCTCCCTCACCCAGACACTGTGACACTCCCTCAGCACTGCCTCCCTCACCCAGACACTGTGACACTCCCTCAGCACTGCCTCGCTCACCCAGACACTGTGGCACTCCCTCGGCGCTGCCTCCCTCACAGCGACACTGTGACACTCCCTCAGCACTGCATCCCTCACCCAGACACTGTGGCACTCCCTCGGCGCTGCCTCCCTCACCCCGACACTGTGACACTCCCTCAGCACCGACTCCGTCACCCAGACACTGTGGCACTCCCTCGGCACTGCCTCCCTCACCCAGACACTGTGACACTCCCTCAGCACCGCCTGCCTCACCCAGACACTGCGACACTCCCTCGGCACTGCCTCCCTCACCCAGACACTGTGACACTCCCTCAGCACTGCCTCCCTCACCCAGACACTGTGACACTCCTTCAGCACTGCCTCCCTCACCCAGACACTGTGACACTCCCTCGGCACTGCCTCCCTCGCCCAGATACTGTGACACTCCCTCGACCCTGCCTCCCTCACCCAGACACTGTAACACTCACTCAGCACCGCCTCCCTCACCCAGACACTGTGACACTCCCTCAGCACCGCCTCCCTCACCCAGACACTGTGACACTCCCTCGGCACTGCCTCCCTCACCCAGACACTGTGACACATCCTCGGCACTGCATCCCTCATCCAGACACTGTGACACTCCCTCAGCACTGCCTCCCTCACCCCGACACTGTGACACTCCCTCAGCACAGCCTCCCTCACCCAGACACTGTGACACTCCCTCAGCACCACCTCCCTCACCCAGACACTGTGACACATCCTCGGCACTGCCTCCCTCACCCAGACACTGTGACACTCCCTCAGCACTGCCTCCCTCACCCCGACACTGTGACACTCCCTCAGCACTGCCTCCCTCACCCAGACATTTTGGCACTCCCTCAGCACCGCCTCCCTCACCCAGACACTGTGACACTCCCTCGGCACTGCCTCCCTCACCCAGATACTGTGACACTCCCTCGGCACTGCCTCCCTCACCCAGACACTGTGACACTCCCTCGGCACTGCCTCCCTCACAGCGACACTGTGACACTCCCTCACCACCACCTCCCTCACCCAGATACTGTGACACTCCCTCGGGATTGCCTCCCTCACCCAGACACTGTGACACCCCCTCAGCACTGCCTCACTCACCCAGACACTGTGACACTTCCTCTGCACTGCCTCCCTCACCCCGACACTGTGACGCTCCCTCAGCACCGTCTGCCTCACAGCGACACTGTGACACTCCCTCAGCACCGCCTCCCTCACCCAGACACAGTGGCACTCCCTCGGCGCTGCCTCCCTCACCCCGACACTGTGACACTCCCTCAGCAACGCCTCCCTCACCCAGACACTGTGACACTCCCTCAGCAAAGCCTCCCTCACCCAGACACTGTGGCACTCCCTCGGCGCTGCCTCCCTCACCCCGACTCTGTGACACTTCCTCAGCACTGCCTCCCTCACCCAGACACTGTGACACTCCCTCAGCACTACCTCCCTCACCCAGACACCGTGACAATCCCACAGCACTGCCTCCATCACCCAGACACTGTGACACTCCCTCAGCACTGCCTCCCTCACCCCGACACTGTGACACTCCCTCAGCACCGCCTCCCTCTCCCAGACACTGTGACACTCCCTCAGCAACGCCTCCCTCACCCCGACACTGTGGCACTCCCTCGGGTCTGCCTCCCTCACCCCGACATGGAGACAGACCCTCGGGACTGCCTCCCCCGAACCCCGATGCCGTGACACTCCCTCATAACCAACTCGCTCACCGATGCACAGTGGCGCTCCCTCTGCACCGCCTCCCTCACAGCGACACTGTGACACTCCCTCAGCACTGCCTCCCTCACCCCGACACTGTGACACTTCCTCAGCACTGCCTCCCTCACCCAGACACTGTGACACTCCCTCAGCACTGCCTCCCTCACCCAGACACTGTGACACTCCCTCAGCACTGCCTCGCTCACCCAGACATTGTGGCACTCCCTCGGCGCTGCCTCCCTCACAGCGACACTGTGACACTCCCTCAGCACTGCCTCCCTCACCCAGACACTGTGGCACTCCCTCGGCGCTGCCTCCCTCACAGCGACACAGTGACACTCCCTCAGCACCGACTCCCTCACCCAGACACTGTGGCACTCCCTCGGCACTGCCTCCCTCACCCAGACACTGTGACACTCCCTCAGAACCGCCTCCCTCACCCAGACACTGTGACACTCCCTCGGCACTGCCTCCCTCACCCAGACACTGTGACACTCCCTCAGCACTGCCTCCCTCACCCAGACACTGTGACACTCCTTCAGCACTGCCTCCCTCACCCAGGCACTGAGACACTCCCTCGGCACTGCCTCCCTCACCCAGACACTGTGACACTCCCTCGGCACTGCCTCCCTCACCCAGACACTGTGACACTCCCTCGCCCCTGCCTCCCTCACCCAGACACTGTAACACTCACTCAGAACCGCCTCCCTCACCCAGACACTGAGACACTCCCTCAGCACTGCCTCCCTCACCCCGACACTGTGACACTCCCTCAGCACTGCCTCCCTCACCCAGACACTGTGACACTCCCTCAGCACTGCCTCCCTCACCCAGACACTGTGACACTCCCTCGGCACTGCCTCCCTCACCCAGACACTGTGACACATCCTCGGCACTGCCTCCCTCATCCAAACACTGTGACACTCCCTCAGCACTGCCTCCCTCACCCCGACACTGTGACACTCCCTCAGCACTGCCTCCCTCACCCTGACACTGTGACACTCCCTCAGCACTGCCTCCCTCACCCAGACACTGTGACACTCCCTCAGCACTGCCTCCCTCACCCCGACACTGTGACACTCTCTCAGCACTGCCTCCCTCACCCAAACACTGTGACACTCCCTCAGCACCGCCTCCCTCACCCAGACACTGTGACACTCCCTCGGCACTGCCTCCCTCACCCAGACACTGTGACACTCCCTCGGCACTGCCTCCCCCGACCCCGACACTGTGACACTCCCTCAGCACTGCCTCCCTCACCCAGACACTGTGACACTCCCTCGGCACTGCCACCCTCACCCCGACACTGTGACACTCCCTCGGCACCGCCTACATCACCCCGACACTGTGACACTCCCTCGGCACTGCCTCCCTCACCCAGACACTGTGGCACTCCCTCGGCGCAGCCTCCCTCACAGCGACACTGTGACACTCCCTCAGCACTGCCTCCCTCACCCAGACACTGTGGCACTCCCTCAGCACTGCCAACCTCACCCAGACACTGTGACACTCCCTCAGCACCGCCTCCCTTACCCAGACACTGTGACACTCCCTCGGCACTGCCTCCCTCATCACAGACACTGTGACACTCCCTCGGCACTGCCTCCCTCACCCAGACACTGTGACACTCCCTCGGCACTGCCTCCGTCACCAAGACACTGTGACACTCCCTCGCCCCTGCCTCCCTCACCCCGACACTGTGACACTCCCTCGGCACCGCCTCCATCACCCCGACACTGTGACACTCCCTCGGCACTGCCTCCCTCACCCAGACACTGTGGCACTCCCTCGGCCCTGCCTCCCTCACAGTGACACTGTGACACTCCCTCGGCACTGCCTCCCTCACCCAAACACTGTGGCCCTCCCTCACCCAAACACTGTGGCACTCCCTCGGCACTGCCTCCCTCACCCAGTCACTGTGACACTCCCTCAGCACTGCCTCCCTCACCCCGACACTGTGACACTCCCTCAGCACTGCCTCCCTCACCCAGACACTGTGACACTCCTTCAGCACTGCCTCCCTCAAACAGACACTGCGACACTCCCTCAGCATTGCCTCCCTCACCCCGACACTGTGACACTCCCTCAGCACTGCCTCCCTCACCCAGACACTGCGACACTCCCTTGGCACTGCCTCCCTCACACAGACACTGTGGCACTCCCTCAGCACCGCCTCCCTCACCCAGACACTGTGACACTCCCTCGCCAGTGCCTCCCTCACCCCGACACTGTGACACTCCCTCGGCACTGCCTCCCTCACCCAGACACTGTGACACTCCCTCGCCACTGCGTCCCTCACCCCGACACTGTGACACTCCCTCGGCACTGCCTCCCTCACCCACACACTGTGGCACTCCCTCAGCACCGCCTCCCTCGCCCAGACACTGTGACACTCCCTCAGCACTGCCTCCCTCATCCCAACAGTGTGACACTCCCTCGCCATTGACTCTCTCACCCCGATACTGTGACACTCCCTCAGCACCGCCTCCCTCTCACCGACACTGTGACACTCCCTCAGCACTGCCTCCCTCACCCAGACGCTGTGACACTCCCTCAGCACTGCCTCCCTCACCCAGACACTGTGACACTCCCTCAGCACTGCCTCCCTCACCCAGACACTGTGACACTCGCTCGGCACTGCCTCCCTCACCCAGACACTGTGACACTCCCTCAGCACTGCCTCCCTCACCCAGACACTGTGACACTCCCTAAGCACTGCCTCCCTCACCCAGACTCTGTGACACTCCCTCAGCAGTGCCTCCCTCTCACCGACACTGTGACACTCCCTAAGCGCTGCCTCCCTCACCCCGACACTGTGACACTCCCTCAGCACCGCCTCCCTCTCACCGACACTGTGACACTCCCTAAGCGCTGCCTCCCTCACCCCGACACTGTGACACTCCCTCAGCACTGCCTCCCTCACTCAGACACTGTGGCACTCCCACGGCACCGACTCCCTCACCCAGACACTGTGGCACTCCCTTGGTTCTGCCTCCCTCACCCCGACATGGTGACACACCCTTGGGACTGCCTCCCCCCGAGCCCGATGCCGTGACACTCCCTCAAAAGCGACTCGATCACCGAGGCACAGTGGCATTCCCTCTGCACCGCCTCCCTCACAGCGACACTGTGACACTCCCTCAGCACTGCCTCCCTCACCCCGACACTGTGACACTCCCTCAGCACTGCCTCCCTCACCCAGACACTGTGACACTCCCTCAGCACTGCCTCCCTCACCCAGACACTGTGACACTCCCTCAGCACTGCCTCGCTCACCCAGACATTGTGGCACTCCCTCGGCGCTGCCTCCCTCACAGCGACACTGTGACACTCCCTCAGCACTGCCTCCCTCACCCAGACACTGTGGCACTCCCTCGGCGCTGCCTCCCTCACAGCGACACAGTGACACTCCCTCAGCACCGACTCCCTCACCCAGACACTGTGGCACTCCCTCGGCACTGCCTCCCTCACCCAGACACTGTGACACTCCCTCAGAACCGCCTCCCTCACCCAGACACTGTGACACTCCCTCGGCACTGCCTCCCTCACCCAGACACTGTGACACTCCCTCAGCACTGCCTCCCTCACCCAGACACTGTGACACTCCTTCAGCACTGCCTCCCTCACCCAGGCACTGAGACACTCCCTCGGCACTGCCTCCCTCACCCAGACACTGTGACACTCCCTCGGCACTGCCTCCCTCACCCAGACACTGTGACACTCCCTCGCCCCTGCCTCCCTCACCCAGACACTGTAACACTCACTCAGAACCGCCTCCCTCACCCAGACACTGAGACACTCCCTCAGCACTGCCTCCCTCACCCCGACACTGTGACACTCCCTCAGCACTGCCTCCCTCACCCAGACACTGTGACACTCCCTCAGCACTGCCTCCCTCACCCAGACACTGTGACACTCCCTCGGCACTGCCTCCCTCACCCAGACACTGTGACACATCCTCGGCACTGCCTCCCTCATCCAAACACTGTGACACTCCCTCAGCACTGCCTCCCTCACCCCGACACTGTGACACTCCCTCAGCACTGCCTCCCTCACCCCGACACTGTGACACTCCCTCAGCACTGCCTCCCTCACACAGACACTGTGACACTCCCTCAGCACTGCCTCCCTCACCCCGACACTGTGACACTCTCTCAGCACTGCCTCCCTCACCCAAACACTGTGACACTCCCTCAGCACCCGCCTCCCTCACCCAGACACTGTGACACTCCCTCGGCACTGCCTCCCTCACCCAGACACTGTGACACTCCCTCGGCACTGCCTCCCTCACAGCGACACTGTGACACTCCCTCAGCACCCGCCTCCCTCACCCAGATACTGTGACACTCCCTCGGGATTGCCTCCCTCACCCCGACACTGTGACGCTCCCTCAGCACCGTCTCCATCACAGCGACACTGTGACACTCCCTCAGCACTGCCTCCCTCACCCAGACACTGTGACACTCCCTCGGCATCGCCTCCCTCACCCCGACACTGTGACACTCCCTCAGCACCGCCTCCCTCACCCAGACACTGTGACACTCTCTCAGCACCGCCTCCCTCACCCAGACACTGTGACACTCCCTCGGCACTGCCACCCTCACCCAGACACTGTGACACTCCATCAGTACCGCCTCCCTCACCCAGACACTGTGACACTCCCTCAGCACTGCCTCCCTCACCCAGACACTGTGACACTCCCTCAGCACTGCCTCGCTCACCCAGACACTGTGGCACTCCCTCGGCGCTGCATCCCTCACAGCGACACTGTGACACTCCCTCAGCACTGCATCCCTCACCCAGACACTGTGGCACTCCCTCGGCGCTGCCTCCCTCACCCCGACACTGTGACACTCCCTCAGCACCGACTCCGTCACCCAGACACTGTGGCACTCCCTCGGCACTGCCTCCCTCACCCAGACACTGTGACACTCCCTCAGCACCGCCTGCCTCACCCAGACACTGCGACACTCCCTCGGCACTGCCTCCCTCACCCAGACACTGTGACACTCCCTCAGCACTGCCTCCCTCACCCAGACACTGTGACACTCCTTCAGCACTGCCTCCCTCACCCAGACACTGTGACACTCCCTCGGCACTGCCTCCCTCGCCCAGATACTGTGACACTCCCTCGCCCCTGCCTCCCTCACCCAGACACTGTAACACTCACTCAGCACCGCCTCCCTCACCCAGACACTGTGACACTCCCTCAGCACCGCCTCCCTCACCCAGACACTGTGACACTCCCTCGGCACTGCCTCCCTCACCCAGACACTGTGACACATCCTCGGCACTGCATCCCTCATCCAGACACTGTGACACTCCCTCAGCACTGCCTCCCTCACCCCGACACTGTGACACTCCCTCAGCACAGCCTCCCTCACCCAGACACTGTGACACTCCCTCAGCACCACCTCCCTCACCCAGACACTGTGACACATCCTCGGCACTGCCTCCCTCACCCAGACACTGTGACACTCCCTCAGCACTGCCTCCCTCACCCCGACACTGTGACACTCCCTCAGCACTGCCTCCCTCACCCCCGACACTGTGACACTCCCTCAGCACTGCCTCCCCCGACCCCGACACTGTGACACTCCCTCAGCACTGCCTCCCTCACCCAGACACTGTGACACTCCCTCAGCACTGCCTCCCTCACCCAGACACTGTGACACTCCCTCAGCGCCGCCTCCCTCACCCAGACATTTTGGCACTCCCTCAGCACCGCCTCCCTCACCCAGACACTGTGACACTCCCTCGGCACTGCCTCCCTCACCCAGATACTGTGACACTCCCTCGGCACTGCCTCCCTCACCCAGACACTGTGACTCTCCCTCGGCACTGCCTCCCTCACAGCGACACTGTGACACTCCCTCACCACCACCTCCCTCACCCAGATACTGTGACACTCCCTCGGGATTGCCTCCCTCACCCAGACACTGTGACACCCCCTCAGCACTGCCTCACTCACCCAGACACTGTGACACTTCCTCTGCACTGCCTCCCTCACCCCGACACTGTGACGCTCCCTCAGCACCGTCTGCCTCACAGCGACACTGTGACACTCCCTCAGCACCGCCTCCCTCACCCAGACACAGTGGCACTCCCTCGGCGCTGCCTCCCTCACCCCGACACTGTGACACTCCCTCAGCAAAGCCTCCCTCACCCAGACACTGTGACACTCCCTCAGCAAAGCCTCCCTCACCCAGACACTGTGGCACTCCCTCGGCGCTGCCTCCCTCACCCCGACTCTGTGACACTCCCTCAGCACTGCCTCCCTCACCCAGACACTGTGACACTCCCTCAGCACTACCTCCCTCACCCAGACACCGTGACAATCCCACAGCACTGCCTCCATCACCCAGACACTGTGACACTCCCTCAGCACTGCCTCCCTCACCCCGACACTGTGACACTCCCTCAGCACCGCCTCCCTCTCCCCGACACTGTGACACTCCCTCAGCAACGCCTCCCTCACCCCGACACTGTGGCACTCCCTCGGGTCTGCCTCCCTCACCCCGACATGGAGACAGACCCTCGGGACTGCCTCCCCCGAAACCCGATGCCGTGACACTCCCTCATAACCAACTCGCTCACCGATGCACAGTGGCGCTCCCTCTGCACCGCCACCCTCACAGCGACACTGTGACACTCCCTCAGCACTGCCTCCCTCACCCCGACACTGTGACACTCCCTCAGCACTGCCTCCCTCACCCAGACACTGTGACACTCCCTCAGCACTGCCTCCCTCACCCAGACACTGTGACACTCCCTCAGCACTGCCTCGCTCACCCAGACATTGTGGCACTCCCTCGGCGCTGCCTCCCTCACAGCGACACTGTGACACTCCCTCAGCACTGCCTCCCTCACCCAGACACTGTGGCACTCCCTCGGCGCTGCCTCCCTCACAGCGACACAGTGACACTCCCCTCAGCACCGACTCCCTCACCCAGACACTGTGGCACTCCCTCGGCACTGCCTCCCTCACCCAGACACTGTGACACTCCCTCAGAACCGCCTCCCTCACCCAGACACTGAGACACTCCCTCGGCACTGCCTCCCTCACCCAGACACTGTGACACTCCCTCGGCACTGCCTCCCTCACCCAGACACTGTGACACTCCCTCGCCCCTGCCTCCCTCACCCAGACACTGTAACACTCACTCAGAACCGCCTCCCTCACCCAGACACTGAGACACTCCCTCAGCACTGCCTCCCTCACCCCGACACTGTGACACTCCCTCAGCACTGCCTCCCTCACCCAGACACTGTGACACTCCCTCAGCACTGCCTCCCTCACCCAGACACTGTGACACTCCCTCGGCACTGCCTCCCTCACCCAGACACTGTGACACATCCTCGGCACTGCCTCCCTCATCCAAACACTGTGACACTCCCTCAGCACTGCCTCCCTCACCCCGACACTGTGACACTCCCTCAGCACTGCCTCCCTCACCCCGACACTGTGACACTCCCTCAGCACTGCCTCCCTCACCCAGACACTGTGACACTCCCTCAGCACTGCCTCCCTCACCCCGACACTGTGACACTCTCTCAGCACTGCCTCCCTCACGCAAACACTGTGACACTCCCTCAGCACCGCCTCCCTCACCCAGACACTGTGACACTCCCTCGGCACTGCCTCCCTCACCCAGAGACTGTGACACTCCCTCGGCACTGCCTCCCTCACAGCGACACTGTGACACTCCCTCAGCACCGCCTCCCTCACCCAGATACTGTGACACTCCCTCGGGATTGCCTCCCTCACCCCGACACTGTGACGCTCCCTCAGCACCGTCTCCATCACAGCGACACTGTGACACTCCCTCAGCACTGCCTCCCTCACCCAGACATTGTGACATTCCCTCAGCACTGCCTCCCCCGACCCCGACACTGTGACACTCCCTCAGCGCTGCCTCCCTCACCCAGACACTGTGACACTCCCTCGGCACTGCCACCCTCACCCCGACACTGTGACACTCCCTCGGCACCGCCTCCATCACCCCGACACTGTGACACTCCCTCGGCACTGCCTCCCTCACCCAGACACTGTGGCACTCCCTCGGCGCAGCCTCCCTCACAGCGACACTGTGACACTCCCTCAGCACTGCCTCCCTCACCCAGACACTGTGACACTCCCTCAGTACTGCCTCCCTCACCCAGACACTGTGGCAGTCCCTCAGCACTGCCAACCTCACCCAGACACTGTGACACTCCCTCAGCACCGCCTCCCTTACCCAGACACTGTGACACTCCCTCGGCACTGCCTCCCTCATCACAGACACTGTGACACTCCCTCGGCACTGCCTCCCTCACCCAGACACTGTGACACTCCCTCGGCACTGCCTCCGTCACCAAGACACTGTGACACTCCCTCGCCCCTGCCTCCCTCACCCCGACACTGTGACACTCCCTCGGCACCGCCTCCATCACCCCGACACTGTGACACTCCCTCGGCACTGCCTCCCTCACCCAGACACTGTGGCACTCCCTCGGCCCTGCCTCCCTCACAGTGACACTGTGACACTCCCTCGGCACTGCCTCCCTCACCCAAACACTGTGGCACTCCCTCGGCACTGCCTCCCTCACCCAGTCACTGTGACACTCCCTCAGCACTGCCTCCCTCACCCCGACACTGTGACACTCCCTCAGCACTGCCTCCCTCACCCAGACACTGTGACACTCCTTCAGCACTGCCTCCCTCAAACAGACACTGCGACACTCCCTCAGCATTGCCTCCCTCACCCCGACACTGTGACACTCCCTCAGCACTGCCTCCCTCACCCAGACACTGCGACACTCCCTTGGCACTGCCTCCCTCACACAGACACTGTGGCACTCCGTCAGCACCGCCTCCCTCACCCAGACACTGTGACACTCCCTCGCCAGTGCCTCCCTCACCCCGACACTGTGACACTCCCTCGGCACTGCCTCCCTCACCCAGACACTGTGACACTCCCTCGCCACTGCGTCCCTCACCCCGACACTGTGACACTCCCTCGGCACTGCCTCCCTCACCCACACACTGTGGCACTCCCTCAGCACCGCCTCCCTCGCCCAGACACTGTGACACTCCCTCAGCACTGCCTCCCTCATCCCAACAGTGTGACACTCCCTCGCCATTGACTCTCTCACCCCGACACTTTGACACTCCCTCAGCACCGCCTCCCTCTCACCGACACTGTGACACTCCCTCAGCACTGCCTCCCTCACCCAGACGCTGTGACACTCCCTCAGCACTGCCTCCCTCACCCAGACACTGTGACACTCCCTCAGCACTGCCTCCCTCACCCAGACACTGTGACACTCGCTCGGCACAGCCTCCCTCACCCAGACACTGTGACACTCCCTCAGCACTGCCTCCCTCACCCAGACACTGTGACACTCCCTAAGCACTGCCTCCCTCACCCAGACTCTGTGACACTCCCTCAGCAGTGCCTCCCTCTCACCGACACTGTGACACTCCCTAAGCGCTGCCTCCCTCACCCCGACACTGTGACACTCCCTCAGCACCGCCTCCCTCTCACCGACACTGTGACACTCCCTAAGCGCTGCCTCCCTCACCCCGACACTGTGACACTCCCTCAGCACTGCCTCCCTCACTCAGACACTGTGGCACTCCCACGGCACCGACTCCCTCACCCAGACACTGTGGCACTCCCTTGGTTCTGCCTCCCTCACCCCGACATGGTGACACACCCTTGGGACTGCCTCCCCCCGAGCCCGATGCCGTGACACTCCCTCAAAAGCGACTCGATCACCGAGGCACAGTGGCATTCCCTCTGCACCGCCTCCCTCACAGCGACACTGTGACACTCCCTCAGCACTGCCTCCCTCACCCCGACACTGTGACACTCCCTCAGCACTGCCTCCCTCACCCAGACACTGTGACACTCCCTCAGCACTGCCTCCCTCACCCAGACACTGTGACACTCCCTCAGCACTGCCTCGCTCACCCAGACATTGTGGCACTCCCTCGGCGCTGCCTCCCTCACAGCGACACTGTGACACTCCCTCAGCACTGCCTCCCTCACCCAGACACTGTGGCACTCCCTCGGCGCTGCCTCCCTCACAGCGACACAGTGACACTCCCTCAGCACCGACTCCCTCACCCAGACACTGTGGCACTCCCTCGGCACTGCCTCCCTCACCCAGACACTGTGACACTCCCTCAGAACCGCCTCCCTCACCCAGACACTGTGACACTCCCTCGGCACTGCCTCCCTCACCCAGACACTGTGACACTCCCTCAGCACTGCCTCCCTCACCCAGACACTGTGACACTCCTTCAGCACTGCCTCCCTCACCCAGGCACTGAGACACTCCCTCGGCACTGCCTCCCTCACCCAGACACTGTGACACTCCCTCGGCACTGCCTCCCTCACCCAGACACTGTGACACTCCCTCGCCCCTGCCTCCCTCACCCAGACACTGTAACACTCACTCAGAACCGCCTCCCTCACCCAGACACTGAGACACTCCCTCAGCACTGCCTCCCTCACCCCGACACTGTGACACTCCCTCAGCACTGCCTCCCTCACCCAGACACTGTGACACTCCCTCAGCACTGCCTCCCTCACCCAGACACTGTGACACTCCCTCGGCACTGCCTCCCTCACCCAGACACTGTGACACATCCTCGGCACTGCCTCCCTCATCCAAACACTGTGACACTCCCTCAGCACTGCCTCCCTCACCCCGACACTGTGACACTCCCTCAGCACTGCCTCCCTCACCCCGACACTGTGACACTCCCTCAGCACTGCCTCCCTCACCCAGACACTGTGACACTCCCGCAGCACTGCCTCCCTCACCCCGACACTGTGACACTCTCTCAGCACTGCCTCCCTCACCCAAACACTGTGACACTCCCTCAGCACCGCCTCCCTCACCCAGACACTGTGACACTCCCTCGGCACTGCCTCCCTCACCCAGACACTGTGACACTCCCTCGGCACTGCCTCCCTCACAGCGACACTGTGACACTCCCTCAGCACCGCCTCCCTCACCCAGATACTGTGACACTCCCTCGGGATTGCCTCCCTCACCCCGACACTGTGACGCTCCCTCAGCACCGTCTCCATCACAGCGACACTGTGACACTCCCTCAGCACTGCCTCCCTCACCCAGACACTGTGACACTCCCTCGGCACTGCCACCCTCACCCCGACACTGTGACACTCCCTCGGCACCGCCTCCATCACCCCGACACTGTGACACTCCGTCGGCACTGCCTCCCTCACCCAGACACTGTGGCACTCCCTCGGCGCAGCCTCCCTCACAGCGACACTGTGACACTCCCTCAGCACTGCCTCCCTCACCCAGACACTGTGACACTCCCTCAGTACTGCCTCCCTCACCCAGACACTGTGGCACTCCCTCAGCACTGCCAACCTCACCCAGACACTGTGACACTCCCTCAGCACCGCCTCCCTTACCCAGACACTGTGACACTCCCTCGGCACTGCCTCCGTCATCACAGACACTGTGACACTCCCTCGGCACTGCCTCCCTCACCCAGACACTGTGACACTCCCTCGGCACTGCCTCCGTCACCAAGACACTGTGACACTCCCTCGCACCTGCCTCCCTCACCCCGACACTGTGACACTCCCTCGGCACCGCCTCCATCACCCCGACACTGTGACACTCCCTCGGCACTGCCTCCCTCACCCAGACACTGTGGCACTCCCACGGCCCTGCCTCCCTCACAGTGACACTGTGACACTCCCTCGGCACTGCCTCCCTCACCCAAACACTGTGGCACTCCCTCGGCACTGCCTCCCTCACCCAGTCACTGTGACACTCCCTCAGCACTGCCTCCCTCACCCCGACACTGTGACACTCCCTCAGCACTGCCTCCCTCACCCAGACACTGTGACACTCCTTCAGCACTGCCTCCCTCAAACAGACACTGCGACACTCCCTCAGCATTGCCTCCCTCACCCCGACACTGTGACACTCCCTCAGCACTGCCTCCCTCACCCAGACACTGCGACACTCCCTTGGCACTGCCTCCCTCACACAGACACTGTGGCACTCCCTCAGCACCGCCTCCCTCACCCAGACACTGTGACACTCCCTCAGCACTGCCTCCCTCACCCAGACACTGTGACACTCGCTCGGCACTGCCTCCCTCACCCAGACACTGTGACACTCCCTCAGCACTGCCTCCCTCACCCAGACACTGTGACACTCCCTAAGCACGGCCTCCCTCATCCAGACTCTGTGACACTCCCTCAGCAGTGCCTCCCTCTCACCGACACTGTGACACTCCCTAAGCGCTGCCTCCCTCACCCCGACACTGTGACACTCCCTCAGCACCGCCTCCCTCTCACCGACACTGTGACACTCCCTAAGCGCTGCCTCCCTCACCCCGACACTGTGACACTCCCTCAGCACTGCCTCCCTCACTCAGACACTGTGGCACTCCCACGGCACCGACTCCCTCACCCAGACACTGTGGCACTCCCTTGGTTCTGCCTCCCTCACCCCGACATGGTGACACACCCTTGGGACTGCCTCCCCCCGAGCCCGATGCCGTGACACTCCCTCAAAAGCGACTCGATCACCGAGGCACAGTGGCATTCCCTCTGCACCGCCTCCCTCACAGCGACACTGTGACACTCCCTCAGCACTGCCTCCCTCACCCCGACACTGTGACACTCCCTCAGCACTGCCTCCCTCACCCAGACACTGTGACACTCCCTCAGCACTGCCTCCCTCACCCAGACACTGTGGCACTCCCTCGGCGCTGCCTCCCTCACAGCGACACAGTGACACTCCCTCAGCACCGACTCCCTCACCCAGACACTGTGGCACTCCCTCGGCACTGCCTCCCTCACCCAGACACTGTGACACTCCCACAGAACCGCCTCCCTCACCCAGACACTGTGACACTCCCTCGGCACTGCCTCCCTCACCCAGACACTGTGACACTCCCTCAGCACTGCCTCCCTCACCCAGACACTGTGACACTCCTTCAGCATTGCCTCCCTCACCCAGGCACTGAGACACTCCCTCGGCACTGCCTCCCTCACCCAGACACTGTGACACTCCCTCGGCACTGCCTCCCTCACCCAGACACTGTGACACTCCCTCGCCCCTGCCTCCCTCACCCAGACACTGTAACACTCACTCAGAACCGCCTCCCTCACCCAGACACTGAGACACTCCCTCAGCACTGCCTCCCTCACCCCGACACTGTGACACTCCCTCAGCACTGCCTCCCTCACCCAGACACTGTGACACTCCCTCAGCACTGCCTCCCTCACCCAGACACTGTGACACTCCCTCGGCACTGCCTCCCTCACCCAGACACTGTGACACATCCTCGGCACTGCCTCCCTCATCCAAACACTGTGACACTCCCTCAGCACTGCCTCCCTCACCCCGACACTGTGACACTCCCTCAGCACTGCCTCCCTCACCCCGACACTGTGACACTCCCTCAGCACTGCCTCCCTCACCCAGACACTGTGACACTCCCTCAGCACTGCCTCCCTCACCCCGACACTGTGACACTCTCTCAGCACTGCCTCCCTCACCCAAACACTGTGACACTCCCTCAGCACCGCCTCCCTCACCCAGACACTGTGACACTCCCTCGGCACTGCCTCCCTCACCCAGACACTGTGACACTCCCTCGGCACTGCCTCCCTCACAGCGACACTGTGACACTCCCTCAGCACTGCCTCCCTCACCCAGACATTGTGACATTCCCTCAGCACTGCCTCCCCCGACCCCGACACTGTGACACTCCCTCAGCACTGCCTCCCTCACCCAGACACTGTGACACTCCCTCGGCACTGCCACCCTCACCCCGACACTGTGACACTCCCTCGGCACTGCCTCCATCACCCCGACACTGTGACACTCCCTCGGCACTGCCTCCCTCACCCAGACACTGTGGCACTCCCTCGGCGCAGCCTCCCTCACAGCGACACTGTGACACTCCCTCAGCACTGCCTCCCTCACCCAGACACTGTGACACTCCCTCAGTACTGCCTCCCTCACCCAGACACTGTGGCACTCCCTCAGCACTGCCAACCTCACCCAGACACTGTGACACTCCCTCAGCACCGCCTCCCTTACCCAGACACTGTGACACTCCCTCGGCACTGCCTCCCTCATCACAGACACTGTGACACTCCCTCGGCACTGCCTCCCTCACCCAGACACTGTGACACTCCCTCGGCACTGCCTCCGTCACCAAGACACTGTGACACTCCCTCGCACCTGCCTCCCTCACCCCGACACTGTGACACTCCCTCGGCACCGCCTCCATCACCCCGACACTGTGACACTCCCTCGGCACTGCCTCCCTCACCCAGACACTGTGGCACTCCCTCGGCCCTGCCTCCCTCACAGTGACACTGTGACACTCCCTCGGCACTGCCTCCCTCACCCAAACACTGTGGCACTCCCTCGGCACTGCCTCCCTCACCCAGTCACTGTGACACTCCCTCAGCACTGCCTCCCTCACCCCGACACTGTGACACTCCCTCAGCACTGCCTCCCTCACCCAGACACTGTGACACTCCTTCAGCACTGCCTCCCTCAAACAGACACTGCGACACTCCCTCAGCATTGCCTCCCTCACCCCGACACTGTGACACTCCCTCAGCACTGCCTCCCTCACCCAGACACTGCGACACTCCCTTGGCACTGCCTCCCTCACACAGCCACTGTGGCACTCCCTCAGCACCGCCTCCCTCACCCAGACACTGTGACACACCCTCGCCACTGCCTCCCTCACCCCGACACTGTGACACTCCCTCGGCACTGCCTCCCTCACCCAGACACTGTGACACACCCTCGCCACTGCGTCCCTCACCCCGACACTGTGACACTCCCTCGGCACTGCCTCCCTCACCCACACACTGTGGCACTCCCTCAGCACCGCCTCCCTCGCCCAGACACTGTGACACTCCCTCAGCACTGCCTCCCTCACCCCAACAGTGTGACACTCCCTCGCCATTGACTCTCTCACCCCGACACTGTGACACTCCCTCAGCACCGCCTCCCTCTCACCGACACTGTGACACTCCCTCAGCACTGCCTCCCTCACCCAGACGCTGTGACACTCCCTCAGCACTGCCTCCCTCACCCAGACACTGTGACACTCCCTCAGCACTGCCTCCCTCACCCAGACACTGTGACACTCGCTCGGCACTGCCTCCCTCACCCAGACACTGTGACACTCCCTCAGCACTGCCTCCCTCACCCAGACACTGTGACACTCCCTAAGCACTGCCTCCCTCACCCAGACTCTGTGACACTCCCTCAGCACTGCCTCCCTCTCACCGACACTGTGACACTCCCTAAGCGCTGCCTCCCTCACCCCGACACTGTGACACTCCCTCAGCACCGCCTCCCTCTCACCGACACTGTGACACTCCCTAAGCGCTGCCTCCCTCACCCCGACACTGTGACACTCCCTCAGCACTGCCTCCCTCACTCAGACACTGTGGCACTCCCACGGCACCGACTCCCTCACCCAGACACTGTGGCACTCCCTTGGTTCTGCCTCCCTCACCCCGACATGGTGACACACCCTTGGGACTGCCTCCCCCCGAGCCCGATGCCGTGACACTCCCTCAAAAGCGACTCGATCACCGAGGCACAGTGGCATTCCCTCTGCACCGCCTCCCTTACCCAGAAGCCACGGCATTCCCTCAAAACCGCATCCCTCACCCAGAAACCTTGGCATTCCCTCAGCACTGCCTCCCTCACCCCGACACTGTGACACTCCCTCAGCACTGCCTCCCTCACCCAGACACTGTGACACTCCCTCAGCACTGCCTCCCTCACCCAGACACTGTGACACTCCCTCAGCACTGCCTCGCTCACCCAGACATTGTGGCACTCCCTCGGCGCTGCCTCCCTCACAGCGACACTGTGACACTCCCTCAGCACTGCCTCCCTCACCCAGACACTGTGGCACTCCCTCGGCGGTGCCTCCCTCACAGCGACACAGTGACACTCCCTCAGCACCGACTCCCTCACCCAGACACTGTGGCACTCCCTCGGCACTGCCTCCCTCACCCAGACACTGTGACACTCCCTCAGCACCGCCTCCCTCACCCAGACACTGTGACACTCCCTCGGCACTGCCTCCCTCACCCAGACACTGTGACACATCCTCGGCACTGCCTCCCTCATCCAAACACTGTGACACTCCCTCAGCACTGCCTCCCTCACCCCGACACTGTGACACTCCCTCAGCACTGCCTCCCTCACCCCGACACTGTGACACTCCCTCAGCACTGCCTCCCTCACCCAGACACTGTGACACTCCCTCAGCACTGCCTCCCTCACCCCGACACTGTGACACTCCTTCAGCACCGCCTCCCTCACCCCGACACTGTGACGCTCCCTCAGCACCGTCTCCCTCACCCAGACACTGTGGCACTCCCTCGGACCTGCCTCCCTCACAGTGACACTGTGACACTCCCTCGGCACTGCCTCCCTCACCCAAACACTGTGGCACTCCCTCGGCACTGCCTCCCTCACCCAGACACTGTGACACTCCTTCAGCACTGCCTCCCTCGAACAGACACTGCGACACTCCCTCAGCATTGCCTCCCTCACCCCGACACTGTGACACTCCCTCAGCACTGCCTCCCTCACCCAGACACTGCGACACTCCCTTGGCACTGCCTCCCTCACACAGACACTGTGGCACTCCCTCAGCACCGCCTCCCTCACCCAGACACTGTGTCACTCCCTCGCCACTGCCTCCCTCACCCCGACACTGTGACACTCCCTCGGCACTGCCTCCCTCACCCAGACACTGTGACACTCCCTCGCCACTGCGTCCCTCACCCCGACACTGTGACACTCCCTCGGCACTGCCTCCCTCACCCACACACTGTGGCACTCCCTCAGCACCGCCTCCCTCGCCCAGACACTGTGACACTCCCTCAGCACTGCCTCCCTCACCCCAACAGTGTGACACTCCCTCGCCATTGACTCTCTCACCCCGACACTGTGACACTCCCTCAGCACTGCCTCCCTCTCACCGACACTGTGACACTCCCTCAGCACTGCCTCCCTCACCCAGACACTGTGACACTCCCTCAGCACTGCCTCCCTCACCCCAACAGTGTGACACTCCCTCGCCATTGACTCTCTCACCCCGACACTGTGACACTCCCTCAGCACCGCCTCCCTCTCACCGACACTGTGACACTCCCTCAGCACTGCCTCCCTCACCCAGACACTGTGACACTCCCTCAGCACTGCCTCCCTCACCCAGACACTGTGACACTCCCTCAGCACTGCCTCCCTCACCCAGACACTGTGACACTCGCTCGGCACTGCCTCCCTCACCCAGACACTGTGACACTCCCTCAGCACTGCCTCCCTCACCCAGACACTGTGACACTCCCTCAGCACTGCCTCCCTCACCCAGACACTGTGACACTCCCTCAGCACTGCCTCCCTCTCACCGACACTGTGACACTCCCTAAGCGCTGCCTCCCTCACCCCGACACTGTGACACTCCCTCAGCACCGCCTCCCTCTCACCGACACTGTGACACTCCCTAAGCGCTGCCTCCCTCACCCCGACACTGTGACACTCCCTCAGCACTGCCTCCCTCACCCAGACACTGTGGCACTCCCACGGCACCGACTCCCTCACCCAGACACTGTGGCACTCCCTTGGTTCTGCCTCCCTCACCCCGACATGGTGACACACCCTTGGGACTGCCTCCCCCCGAGCCCGATGCCGTGACACTCCCTCAAAAGCGACTCGATCACCGAGGCACAGTGGCATTCCCTCTGCACCGCCTCCCTTACCCAGAAAACTTGGCATTCCCACAGCACTACCTCCCTCACCCCGACACTCCCTCAGCACTGCCTCCCTCACCCCGACACTGTGACACTCCCTCAGCACTGCCTCCCTCACCCCGACACTGTGACACTCCCTCGGCACTGCCTCCAGCACCCAGACACTGTGACACTCCCTCAGCACTGACTCCCTCACCCAGACACTGTGACACTCCCTCAGCACCGCCTCCCTCACCCAGACACTGTGACACTCCCTCAGCACCGCCTCCCTCACCCAGACACAGTGGCACTCCCTCGGCGCTGCCTCCCTCACCCCGACACTGTGACACTCCCTCAGCACTGCCTCCCTCACCCAGACACTGTGACACTCCCTCAGCACTACCTCCCTCACCCAGACACCGTGACAATCCCACAGCACTGCCTCCCTCACCCAGACACTGTGACACTCCCTCGGCACTGCCTCCCTCACCCAGACACTGTGACACTCCCTCAGCACCGCCTCCCTCTCCCCGACACTGTGACACTCCCTCAGCACCGCCTCCCTCACCCCGACACTGTGGCACTCCCTCGGTTCTGCCTCCCTCACCCCGACATGGAGACAGACCCTCGGGACTGCCTCCCCCGAACCCCGATGCCGTGACACTCCCTCAAAACAAACTCGCTCACCGAGGCACAGTTGCGCTCCCTCTGCACCGCCTCCCTCACAACGACACTGTGACACTCCCTCTGCACCGCTGGCCTCACCCAGACACTGCGGCAGTCCCTCAAAACCGCCTCCCTCACCCAGAAACCATGGCATTCCCTCAGCACTGCCTCCCTCACCCCGAAACTGTGGCACTACCTCGGCGCTGCCTCCCTCACCCAGACACTGTGACACTCCCTCAGCATTGCCTCCCTCTCACCGACACTGTGACACTCCCTCAGCACTGCCTCCGTCACCCAGACACAGTGACACTCCCTCGGCACTGCCTCCCTCACCCCGACACTGTGACACTCCCTCAGCACCGCCCCCCTCACCCAGACACTGTGGCACTCCCTCGGCGCTGCCTCCCTCACCCAGACACTGTGACACTCCCTCAGCACTGCCTCCCTCACCCAGACACTGTGACACTCCCTCAGCACCGCCTCCCTCACCAAGACACTGTGACACTCCCTCAGCACCGCCTCCCTCACCCAGACACTGTGACACTCCCTCGGCACTGCCTCCCTCATCCCGACACTGTGACACTCCCTCGGCACTGCCTCCCTCACAGCGACACTGTGACACTCCCTCAGCACCGCCTCCCTTACCCGGACACTGTGACACTCTCTCAGCACCACCTCCTTCACCCAGACACTGTGACACTCCCTCGGCACTGCCTCCGTCACCCAGACACTGTGACACTCCCTCAGTACTGCCTCCCTCACCCAGACACTGTGGCACTACCTCGGCGCTGCCTCCCTCACCCAGACACTGTGACACTCCCTCAGCATTGCCTCCCTCTCACCGACACTGTGACACTCCCTCAGCACTGCCTCCCTCACCCAGACACTGTGACACTCCCTCGGCACTGCCTCCCTCACCCCGACACTGTGACACTCCCTCAGCACCGCCACCCTCACCCAGACACTGTGGCACTCCCTCGGCGCTGCCTCCCTCACCCAGACACTGTGACACTCCCTCAGCACTGCCTCCCTCACCCAGACACTGTGACACTACCTCAGCACCGCCTCCCTCACCAAGACACTGTGACACTCCCTCAGCACCGCCTCCCTCACCCAGACACTGTGACACTCCCTCGGCACTGCCTCCCTCACCCCGACACTGTGACACTCCCTCGGCACTGCCTCCCTCACAGCGACACTGTGACACTCCCTCAGCACCGCCTCCCTTACCCGGACACTGTGACACTCTCTCAGCACCACCTCCTTCACCCAGACACTGTGACACTCCCTCGGCACTGCCTCCGTCACCCAGACACTGTGACACTCCCTCAGTACTGCCTCCCTCACCCAGACACTGTGACACTCCCTCAGCACCGCCTCACTCACCCAGACACTGTGACACTCCCTCAGCACTGTCTCCCTCACCCAGACACTGTGACACTCCCTCAGCACTGCCTCCCTCACCCAGACACTGTGACACTCCCTCAGCACTGCCTCCCTCACCCAGACACTGTGACACTCCCTCAGCACTGCCTCCCTCACCCAGACACTGTGGCACTCCCTCGGCACTGCCTCACTCACTCAGACACTGTGACACTCCCTCAGCACTGCCTCCCTCACCCAGACACTGTGACATTCCCTCAGCACTGCCTCCCCCGACCCCGACACTGTGACACTCCCTCAGCACTGCCTCCCTCACCCAGACACTGTGACACTCCCTCAGCACTGCCTCGCTCACCCAGACACTGTGGCACTCCCTCGGCGCTGCCTCCCTCACAGCGACACTGTGACACTCCCTCAGCACTGCCTCCCTCACCCAGACACTGTGGCACTCCCTCGGCGCTGCCTCCCTCACAGCGACACAGTGACACTCCCTCAGCACCGACTCCCTCACCCAGACACTGTGGCACTCCCTCGGCACTGCCTCCCTCACCCAGACACTGTGACACTCCCTCAGCACCGCCTCCCTCACCCAGACACTGTGACACTCCCTCGGCACTGCCTCCCTCACCCAGACACTGTGACACTCCCTCAGCACTGCCTCCCTCACCCAGACACTGTGACACACCTTCAGCACTGCCTCCCTCACCCAGACACTGTGACACTCCCTCCCCCCTGCCTCCCTCACACAGACACTGTAACACTCACTCAGCACCGCCTCCCTCACCCAGACACTGTGACACTCCCTCAGCACTGCCTCCCTCACCCCGACACTGTGACACTCCCTCAGCACCGTCTCCCTCACCCAGACACTGTGACACTCCCTCGGCACTGCCTCCCTCACCCAGACACTGTGACACATCCTCGGCACTGCCTCCCTCATCCAGACACTGTGACACTCCCTCAGCACTGCCTCCCTCACCCCGACACTGTGACACTCCCTCAGCACTGCCTCCCTCACCCAGACACTGTGACACTCCCTCAGCACTGCCTCCCTCACCCAGACACTGTGACACATCCTCGGCACTGCCTCCCTCACCCAGACACTGTGACACTCCCTCAGCACTGCCTCCCTCAGCCCGACACTGTGACACTCCCTCAGCTCTGCCTCCCTCACCCCGACACTGTGACACTCCCTCAGCACTGCCTCCCCCGACCCCGACACTGTGACACTCCCTCAGCACTGCCTCCCTCACCCAGACACTGTGACACTCCCTCAGCACTGCCTCCCTCACCCAGACACTGTGACACTCCCTCAGCGCCGCCTCCCTCACCCAGACATTTTGGCACTCCCTCAGCACCGCCTCCCTCACTCAGACACTGTGACAGTCCCTCGGCACTGCCTCTCTCACCCAAAACCGTGACAGTAACTCAGCACCGCCTCCCTCACCCAGACACTGTGACACTCCCTCAGCACTGCCTCCCTCACCCAGACACTGTGACACTCCCTCAGCACTGCCTCCCTCACCCCGACACTGTGACAATCCCTCAGCACTGCCTCCCTCATCCAAACACTGTGACACTCCCTCAGCACCGCCTCCCACACCCAGACACTGTGACACTCCCTCGGCACTGCCGCCCTCAAACAGACACTGTGACACTCCCTCGGCACTGCCTCCCTCACAGCGACACTGTGACACTCCCTCAGCACCGCCTCCCTCACCCAGACATGTGACACTCCCTCGGGATTGCCTCCCTCACCCAGACACTGTGACACTCCCTCAGCACTGCCTCACTCACCCAGACACTGTGACACTTCCTCTGCACTGCCTCCCTCACCCCGACACTGTGACGCTCCCTCAGCACCGTCTCCCTCACAGCGACACTGTGACACTCCCTCAGCACTGCCTCACTCACCCAGACATTGTGACATTCCCTCAGCATTGCCTCACCCGACCCCGACACTGTGACACTCCCTCAGCACTGCCTCCCTCACACAGACACTGTGACACTCCCTCAGCACTGCCTCCCTCACCCCGACACTGTGACACTCCCTCGGCACCGCCTCCATCACCCCGACACTGTGACACTCTCTCGGCACTGCCTCCCTCACAAAGACACTGTGGCACTCCCTCGGCGCTGCCTCCCTCACAGCGACACTGTGACACTCCCTCAGCACTGCCTCCCTCACCCAGAAACTGTGACACTCCCTCAGCACCGACTCACTCACCCAGACACTGTGGCACTCCCTCAGCACTGCCAACCTCACCCAGACACTGTGGCACTCCCTCGGCACTGCCTCCCTCACACAGACACTGTGGCACACCCTCGGGGCTGCCTCCCTCACAATGACACTGTGACACTCCCTCGGCACTGCCTCCCTCACCCAAACTCTGCGGCACTCCCTCGGCACTGCCTCCCTCACCCAGTCACCGTGACACTCCCTCAGCACTGCCTCCCTCACCCCGACACTGTGACACTCCCTCAGCACTGCCTCCCTCACCCAGACACTGTGACACTCCCTCTGCACTGCCTCCCTCAAACAGACAATGTGACACTCCCTCAGCACTGCCTCCCTCACCCAGACACTGTGACACTCCCTCGGCACTGCCTCCCTCACACAGACACTGTGGCACTCCCTCAGCACCGCCTCCCTCACCCAGACACTGTGACACTCCCTCGCCACTGCCTCCCTCACCCCGACACTGTGACACTCCCTCGGCACTGTCACCCACACCCAGACACTGTGACACTCCCTCGCCACTGCCTCCCTCACCCCGACACTGTGACACTCCCTCGGCATTGCCTCCCTCACCCAGACACTGTGGCACTCCCTCATCACCGCCTCCCTCGCCCAGACACTGTGACACTCCCTCAGCACTGCCTCCCTCACCCAGACACTGTGACACTCCCTCGGCACTGCCTCCCTCACCCCAACGGTGTGACACTCCCTCGCCACTGACTCTCTCACCCCGACACTGTGACACTCCCTCAGCACTGCCTCCCTCACCCAGACACTGTGACACTCCCTCAGCACTGCCTCCCTCTCACCGACACTGTGACACTCCCTCGGCGCTGCCTCCCTCACCCCGAAACTGTGACACTCCCTCAGCACCGCCTCCCTCACCCAGACACTGTGGCACTCCCACGGCACTGCCTCCCTCACCCCGACACTGTGGCAGTCCCTCGGTTCTGCCTCCCTCACCCCAACATGGTGACACACCCTCGGCACAGCCTCCCCCCGACCAGATGCCGTGACACACCCTCAAAACCGACTCGATCACCGAGGCACAGTGGCACTCCCTCTGCACCTCATCCCTTACCCAGATGCCACGGCACTCCCTCAAAACCGCCTCCCTCACCCAGAAACCTTGGCAATCCCTCAGCACTGCCTCCCTCACCCCGACACTGTGACACTCCCTCAGCACTGCCTCCCTCACCCCGACACTGTGACACTCCATCGGCACTGCCTCGCTCAGCAAGACACAGTGGCACTCCCTCGGAGCTGCCTCCCTCACCCAGACACTGTGACACTCCCTCAGCACCGACTCCCTCACCCCGACACTGTGACACTCCCCCAGCACTGCCTCCCTCACCCCGACACTGTGACACTCCCTCAGCACTGCCTCCCTAACCCGACACTGTGACACTCCCTCAGCACCGCCTCCCTCACCCAGACTCTGTGACAATCCCTCAGCACCGCCTCCCTCACACCGACTCTGTGACAATCCCTCAGCACCGCCTCCCTCACCCAGACACTGTGACACTCCCTCAGCACTGCCTCCCTAACCCGACACTGTGACACTCCCTCAGCACCGCCTCCCTCACCCAGACACTGTGACAATCCCTCAGCACCGCCTCCCTCACACAGACACTGTGGCACTCCCTCGGCGCTGCCTCCCTCACCCCGACACTGTGACACTCCCTCAGCACTGCCTCCCTCACCCAGACACTGTGACACTCCCTCAGCAGTGCCTCCCTCACCCCGACACTGTGACACTCCTTCGGCACTGCCTCCCTCACCCAGACACTGTGACACTCCATCAGCACCGCCTCCCTCACCCAGACACTGTGACACTCCCTCAGCACCGCCTCCCTCACCCAGACACTGTGACACTCCCTCAGCACCGCCTCCCTCACCCCGACACTGTGACACTCCCTCGGCACTGCCTCCCTCACACCGACACAGTGACACTCCCTCAGCACTGCCTCCCTCACCCCGACACTGTGACACTCCCTCAGCACTGCCTCCCTCACACCGACACTGTGACACTCCCTCAGCACCGGCTCCCTCACCCAGACACTATGGCACTCCCTCGGCGCTGGCTCCCTCACCTGACACTGTGACACTCCCTCAGCAGTGCCTCCCTCACCCAGACACTGTGGCACTCCCTCGGAGTTGCCTCCCCCATCCCGACACTGTGACACTCCCTCAGCACTGCCTCCCTCACCCCGACACTGTGACACTCCCTCAGCACTGCCTCCCTCACCCAGACACTGTGACACTCCCTCAGCACTGCCTCCCTCACCCCGACACTGTTACACTCCCTCAACACCGCCTCACTCACCCAGACACTGTGACACACCCTCAGCACCGCCTCCCTCACCGAGACACCGTGACACTCCATCGGCACTGCCACGCCCACCCAGACACTGTGACACTCCCTCAGCACTGCCTCCCCCGACCCCGACACTGTGACTCTCCCTCAGCACTGCCTCCCTCACCCAGACACTGACACTCCCTCAGCACTGCCTCCCTCACCCCGACACTGTGACATTCCCTCAGCACTGCCTCCCTCACCCCGACACTGTGACACTCCCTCGGCACTGCCTCCCTCACCCAGACACTGTGGCACTCCCTCAGCACCGCCTCCCTCACCCAGAAACTGTGGCACTCCCTCAGCACCGCCTCCCTCACCCAGACACCGTGACACTCCCTCAGCACTGCCTCCCTCACCCCGACACTGTGACACTCCCTCAGCACCGCCTTCCTCACCCAGACACTGTGACATTCCCTCAGCACTGCCTCCCTCACCCCGACACTGTGACACTCCCTCGGCACTGCCTCCCTCACCCAGACACTGTGGCACTCCCTCAGCACCGCCTCCCTCACCCAGAAACTGTGGCACTCCCTCAGCACCGCCTCCCTCACCCAGACACCGTGACACTCCCTCAGCACTGCCTCCCTCACCCCGACACTGTGACACTCCCTCAGCACCGCCTTCCTCACCCAGACACTGTGACACTCACTCAGCACTGCCTCCCTCACCCAGACACTGTAACAATCCCTCGCGACTGCCTCCCTCACCCCGACACTGTGGCACTCCCTCGGCACTGCCTCCCTCACCCAGACACTTTGGCACTCCCTCGGCGCTGCCTCCCTCACAGCGACAGAGTGACACACCCTCAGAAATGCCTCCCTCACCCCGACACTGTGACACTCCCTCAGCACTGCCTCCCTCACCAAGACACTGTGACACTCCCTCAGCACTGCCTCCTCACCCCGACACTGTGACACTCCCTCAGCACTGCCTCCCCCGACCCCGACACTGTGACACTCCTTCAGCACCGCCTCCCTCACCCAGACACTGTGACACTCCCTCAGCACTGCCTCCCTCACCCAGACACTGTGACACTCCCTCAGCACTGCCTCCCTCACCCAGACACTGTGAAATTCCCGCAGCACTGCCTCCCTCACCCAGACACTGTGACACACCCTCAGCAAAGCCTCCCTCACCCAGACACTGTGACACTCACTCAGCACCGCCTCCCTCACCCAGACACTGTGACACTCCCTCAGCACTGCCTCCCTCACCCAGACACTGTGACACTCCCTCATCACTGCCTCCCTCACCCAGACACTGTGACACACCGTCAGCACTGCCTCCCTCACCCAGACACTGTGACACTCCCTCAGCAATGCCTCCCTCACCCAGACACTGTGACACTCCCTCGCCCCTGCCTCCCTCACCCAGACACTGTGACACTCCTTCAGCACTGCCTCCCTCACCCAGACACTGTGACACTCCCTCAGCACTGCCTCCCTCACCCAGACACTGTGGCACTCCCTCGCCCCTGCCTCCTTCACCCAGACACTGTGACACACCCTCGGTTCTGCCTCCCTCACCCAGACACTGTGACACACCCTCGGTTCTGCCTCCCTCACCCCGACATGGTGACACACCCTCGGGACTGCCTCCCTCACCTAGACACTGTGACACACCCTCGGTTCTGCCTCCCTCACCCCGGCATGGTGCACACCCACGGGACTGCCTCCCCCCGATCCCGATGCCGTGACACTCCCTCAAAACCGACTCGCTCACCGAGGCACAGTGGCACTCCCTCTGCACCGCCTCCCTTACCCAGGCACCGCGGCACTCCCTCAAAACCGCCTCCCTCACCCAGAAACCATGGCATTCCCTCAGCACCGCCTCCCTCACCCCGACACTGTGACACTCCCTCAGCACTGCCTCCCTCACCCAGACACTGTGACACTCCCTCGCCCCTGCCTCCCTCACCCAGACACTGTGACACTCCTTCAGCACTGCCTCCCTCACCCAGACACTGTGACACTCCCTCAGCACTGCCTCCCTCACCCAGACACTGTGGCACTCCCTCGCCCCTGCCTCCTTCACCCAGACACTGTGACACACCCTCGGTTCTCCCTCCCTCACCCAGACACTGTGACACACCCTCGGTTCTGCCTCCCTCACACCGACATGGTGACACACCCGCGGGACTGCCTCCCTCACCCAGACACTGTGACACACCCTCGGTTCTGCCTCCCTCACCCCGGCATGGTGACACACCCTCGGGACTGCCTCCCCCCGACCCCGATGCCGTGACACTCCCTCAAAACCGAATCGCTCACCGAGGCACAGTGGCACTCCCTCTGCACCGCCTCCCTTACCCAGACACCGCGGCACTCCCTCAAAACCGCCTCCCTCACCCAGAAACCATGGCATTCCCTCAGCACCGCCTCCCTCACCCCGACATTGTAACACTCCCTCAGCACTGCCTACCTCTCACCGACACTGTGACACTCCCTCGGCGCTGCCTCCCTCACCCCGACACTGTGACACTCCCTCAGCACCGCCTCCCTCACCCAGACACTGTGGCACTCCCACGGCACCGCCTCCCTCACCCCGCCACTGTGGCAGTCCCTCGGTTCTGCCTCCCTCACCCCAACATGGTGACACACCCTCGGCACAGCCTCCCCCCGACCAGATGCCGTGACACACCCTCAAAACCGACTCGATCACCGAGGCACAGTGGCACTCCCTCTGCACCTCCTCCCTTACCCAGATGCCACGGCACTCCCTCAAAACCGCCTCCCTCACCCAGAAACCTTGGCAATCCCTCAGCACTGCCTCCCTCACCCCGACACTGTGACACTCCCTCAGCACTGCCTCCCTCACCCCGACACTGTGACACTCCCTCAGCACTGCCTCGCTCACCAAGACACAGTGGCACTCCCTCGGAGCTGCCTCCCTCACCCAGACACTGTGACACTCCCTCAGCACCGACTCCCTCACCCCGACACTGTGACACTCCCTCAGCACTGCCTCCCTCACCCCGACACTGTGACACTCCCTCAGCACTGCCTCCCTAACCCGACACTGTGACACTCCCTCAGCACCGCCTCCCTCACCCAGACTCTGTGACAATCCCTCAGCACCGCCTCCCTCACCCAGACTCTGTGACAATCCCTCAGCACCACCTCCCTCACCCAGACACTGTGACACTCCCTCAGCACTGCCTCCCTAACCCGACACTGTGACACTCCCTCAGCACCGCCTCCCTCACCCAGACACAGTGACAATCCCTCAGCACCGCCTCCCTCACACAGACACTGTGGCACTCCCTCGGCGCTGCCTCCCTCACCCCGACACTGTGACACTCCCTCAGCACTGCCTCCCTCACCCAGACACTGTGACACTCCCTCAGCACTGCCTCCCTCACCCAGACACTGTGACACTCCTTCGGCACTGCCTCCCTCACCCAGACACTGTGACACTCCATCAGCACCGCCTCCCTCACCCAGACACTGTGACACTCCCTCAGCACTGCCTCCCTCACCCAGACACTGTGGCACTCCCTCGCCCCTGCCTCCTTCACCCAGACACTGTGACACACCCTCGGTTCTCCCTCCCTCACCCAGACACTGTGACACACCCTCGGTTCTGCCTCCCTCACCCCGACATGGTGACACACCCTCGGGACTGCCTCCCTCACCCAGACACTGTGACACAACCTCGGTTCTGCCTCCCTCACCCCGGCATGGTGACACACCCTCGGGACTGCCTCCCCCCGACCCCCGATGCCGTGACACTCCCTCAAAACCGACTCGCTCACCGAGGCACAGTGGCACTCCCTCTGCACCGCCTCCCTTACCCAGACACCGCGGCACTCCCTCAAAACCGCCTCCCTCACCCAGAAACCATGGCATTCCCTCAGCACCGTCTCCCTCACCCCGACACTGTAACACTCCCTCAGCACTGCCTACCTCTCACCGACACTGTGACACTCCCTCGGCGCTGCCTCCCTCACCCCGACACTGTGACACTCCCTCAGCACCGCCTCCCTCACCCAGACACTGTGGCACTCCCACGGCACCGCCTCCCTCACCCCGCCACTGTGGCAGTCCCTCGGTTCTGCCTCCCTCACCCCAACATGGTGACACACCCTCGGCACAGCCTCCCCCCGACCAGATGCCGTGACACACCCTCAAAACCGACTCGATCACCGAGGCACAGTGGCACTCCCTCTGCACCTCCTCCCTTACCCAGATGCCACGGCACTCCCTCAAAACCGCCTCCCTCACCCAGAAACCTTGGCAATCCCTCAGCACTGCCTCCCTCACCCCGACACTGTGACACTCCCTCAGCACTGCCTCCCTCACCCCGACACTGTGACACTCCCTCAGCACTGCCTCGCTCACCAAGACACAGCGGCACTCCCTCGGAGCTGCCTCCCTCACCCAGACACTGTGACACTCCCACAGCACCGACTCCCTCACCCCGACACTGTGACACTCCCTCAGCACTGCCTCCCTCACCCCGACACTGTGACACTCCCTCAGCACTGCCTCCCTAACCCGACACTGTGACACTCCCTCAGCACCGCCTCCCTCACCCAGACTCTGTGACAATCCCTCAGCACCGCCTCCCTCACCCAGACTCTGTGACAATCCCTCAGCACCCGCCTCCCTCACCCAGACACTGTGACACTTCCTCAGCACTGCCTCCCTAACCCGACACTGTGACACTCCCTCAGCACCGCCTCCCTCACCCAGACACTGTGACAATCCCTCAGCACCGCCTCCCTCACACAGACACTGTGGCACTCCCTCGGCGCTGCCTCCCTCACCCCGACACTGTGACACTCCCTCAGCACTGCCTCCCTCACCCAGACACTGTGACACTCCCCCAGCAGTGCCTCCCTCACCCAGACACTGTGACACTCCTTCGGCACTGCCTCCCTCACCCAGACACTGTGACACTCCATCAGCACCGCCTCCCTCACCCAGACACTGTGACACTCCCTCAGCACCGCCTCCCTCACCCAGACACTGTGACACTCCCTCAGCACCGCCTCCCTCACCCCGACACTGTGACACTCCCTCGGCACTGCCTCCCTCACACCGACACAGTGACACTCCCTCAGCACTGCCTCCCTCACCCCGACACTGTGACACTCCCTCAGCACTGCCTCCCTCACCCAGACACTGTGACACTCCCTCAGCACTGCCTCCCTCACCCAGACATTGTGACACTCCCTCAGCACTGCCTTCCTCACCCAGACACTGTGACACTCCCTCAGCACTGCCTCCCTCACCCCGACACTGTGACGCTCCCTCAGCGCCGCCTCCCTCACCCAGACACTGAGACACTCCCTCGGCACAGCCTCCCTCACCCCGACACTGTGACACTCCCTCAGAACTGCCTCCCTCACCCAGACACGGTGACACTCCCTCGGGACTGCCTCCCTCACCCAGATACTGTGACACTCCCTCAGCACCGCCTCCCTCACCCAGACACCGTGACACTCCCTCAGCACTGCCTCCCTCAGCCCGACACTGTGACACTCCCTCAGCACCGCCTCCCTCACCCAGACACTGTGACACTCCCTCGGCAATACCTCCCTCACCCAGACACTGTGACACTCCCTCGGCACCGCCTCCCTCACCCAGACACTGTGACACTCCCTCGGCACCGCCTCCCTCACCCAGACACTGTGACACTCCCTCAGCACTGACTCTCTCACCCCGACACTCTGACACTCCCTCAGCACTGCCTCCCTCTCACCGACACTGTGACACTCCCTCAGCACCGCCTCCCTCTCACCGACACTGTGACACTCCCTCGGCGCTGCCTCCCTCACCCCGACACTGTGACACTCCCTCAGCACCGCCTCCCTCACCCAGACACTGTGGCACTCCCACGGCACCGCCTCCCTCACCCAGACACTGTGGCAGTCCCTCGGTTCTGCCTCCCTCACCCCGACATGGTGACACACCCTCGGGACTGCCTCCCCCCGACCCCGATGCTGTGACACTCACTCAAAACCGACCCGCTCACCGAGGCACAGTGGCACTCCCTCTGCACTGCCTCCCTTACCCAGACACCGCGGCACTCCCTCAAATCCGCCTCCCTCACCCAGAAACCATGGCATTCCCTCAGCACCGACTCCCTCACCCAGACACTGTGACACTCCATCGGCACAGCCTCCCTCACCCCGACACTGTGGCACACTCTCGGCACAGCCTATCGCCACCCCGGCACTGCAGCACTCCCTCGGCACTGCCTCACTCACCCTGAGACCGCGGCACTACCTCGGCACCGCCTCCCTCACCCAGACACCGCGGTACTCCCTCAGCACCACCCTCCTCATCCAGACACCGCGCCACCCCATCGGCAGTGCCTCCCTCACCCCCACACTGTGGCACTCCCTCGGCACTGCCTCCCTCAAACCGACACAGTGACACTCCCTCAGAACTGCCTCCCTCACCCAGACACTGAGGCACTCTCTCAGCACTGCCTCCCTCTCCCCGACACTGTGACACTCCCTCGGCACCGCCTCCCTCACCCAGACACTGTGACACTCCCTCAGCACTGACTCCCTCACCCAGACACTGTGACACTCCCTCAGCACCGCCTCCCTCACCCAGACACTGTCACACTCCCTCAGCACTGCCTCCCTCACCCCAACACCTTGACACTCCCTCGGCACTGCCTCCCTCACCCAGACGCTGTGGCACTCCCTCGGCACCGCCTCCCTCACCCAGACACTGTGACACTCCCTCAGCACTGCCTCCCTCACCCAGACACTGTGACATTTCCTCAGCACTGCCTCCCTCAGCCCGACACTGTGACACTCCCTCAGCACTGCCTCCCTCACCCCGACACTGTGACGCTCCCTCGGCACTGCCTCCCTCACACAGACACTGTGGCACTCCCTCAGCACTGCCTCCCTCACACAGACACTGTGACAATCCCTCAGCACTTCCTCCCTCACCCAGACACTGTGACACTCCCTCAGCACTGCCTCCCTCACCCATATACTGTGACACTCCCGCGGCACTGCCTCCCTCACCCAGACACTGTGACACTCCCTCGCCACTGCTTCCCTCACCCCGACACTGTGACACTCCCTCGGCACTGCCTCCCTCACCCAGACACTGTGGCACTCCCTCAGCACCGCCTCCCTCGCCCAGACACTGTGACACTCCCTCAGCAATGCCTCCCTCACCCAGACACTGTGACACTCCCGCAGCACTGCCTCCCTCACCTGAACACTGGGACACTCCCTCGCCACTGACTCTCTCACCCCGAGACTGTGACACTCCCTCAGCACCGCCTCCCTCTCACCGACACTGTGAAACTCCCACAGCACCGCCTCCCTCTCACCGACACTGTGACACTCCCTCGCCACTGCCTCCCTCACCCCGAAACTGTGACACTCCCTCTGCACCGCCTCCCTCACCCAGACGCCACGGCACTTCCTCAAAACCGCCTCCCTCACCCAGAAACAATAGCATTCCCTCAGCACCGCCTCCCTCACCCAGAAACTGTGACACTCCCTCGCTACTGCCTCCCTCACCCAGACACTGTGACACTCCCTCAGAACTGCCTCCCTCACCCAGACACTGTGACACTCCCTCAGCACTGCCTCCCTCACCCAGACACTGTGACACACCCTCGGCACAGCCTCCCCCCGACCCCGATGCCGTGACACTCCCTCAAAACCGACTCGCTCACCGAGGCACACTGGCACTCCCTCTGCACCGCCTCCCTCACCCAGACGCCACGAAACTCCCTCAAAACCGCCTCCCTCACCCAGAAATCATGGCATTCCCTCAGCACCGCCTCCCTCACCCCGACACTGTGACACTCCCTCAGCACTGCCTCCCTCACCCAGACACTGTGACATTCCCTCAGCACTGCCTCCCTCACCCAGACACTGTGGCACTCCCTCAGCACTGCCTCCCCACCCAGACACTGTGACACTCCCTCAGCACTGCCTCCCCCGACCCCGACACTGTGACACTCCCTCAGCACTGCCTCCCTCACCCAGACACTGTGACATTCCCTCAGCACTGCCTCCCTCACCCCGACACTGTGACACTCCCTCGGCACTGCCTCCCTCACCCAGACACTGTGGCACTCCCTCAGCACCGCCTCCCTCACCCAGACACTGTGACACTCCCTCAGCATTGCCTCCCTCACCCAGACACTGTGACACTCCCTCACCCCGACACCGCGGGACTCCCTCAGCACTGCCTCCCTCACCCCGACACTGTGACACTCCCTCAGCACCGCCTTCCTAACCCAGACACCGTGACACTCACTCAGCATTGCCTCCCTCACCCAGACACTGTAACAATCCCTCGCGACTGCCTCCCTCACCCCGACACTGTGGCACTCCCTCGGCACTGCCTCCCTCACCCAGACACTTTGGCACTCCCTCGGCGCTGCCTCCCTCACAGCGACAGAGTGACACACCCTCAGAAATGCCTCCCTCAGCCCGACACTGTGACACTCCCTCAGCACTGCCTCCCTCACCAAGACACTGTGACACTCCCTCAGCACTGCCTCCCTCACCCCGACACTGTGACACTCCCTCAGCACTGCCTCCCCCACCCCAACACTGTGGCACTCCCTCAGCACTGCCTCCCCCGACCCCGACACTGTGACACTCCCTCAGCACTGCCTCCCTCACCCAGACACTGTGACACTCACTCAGCACTGCCTCCCTCACCCAGACACTGTGACACACCGTCAGCACTGCCTCCCTCACCCAGACACTGTGACACTCCCTCAGCACTGCCTCCCTCACCCAGACACTGTGACACTCCCTCAGCACTGCCTCCCTCACCCAGACACTGTGACACTACCTCAGCACTGCCTCCCTCACCCAGACACTGTGGCACTCCCTCGCCCCTGCCTCCCTCACCCAGACACTGTGACACTCCTTCAGCACTGCCTCCCTCACCCAGACACTGTGGCACTCCCTCGCCCCTGCCTCCTTCACCCAGACACTGTGACACTCCCTCGGCACTGCCACCCTCACCCAGAAACTGTGGCACTGCCTCGGCACTGCCTCCCTCACCCAGACAGTGGCACTCCCTCGGAGCTGCCTCCCTCACAGCGACACTGTGTCACTCCCTCGGCACTGCCTCCCTCACCCAGACACTGTGACACTCCCTCAGCACTCCCACCCTCACCCAGACACTGTGACACTCCATCGGCACTGCCTCCCCCACCCCGACACTGTGACACTCCCTCAGCACTGCCTCCCTCACCCTGACACTGTGGCACTCTCTTGGCGCAGCCTCCCTCACCCCGACACTGTGGCACACTCTCGGCACAGCCTATCGCCACCCCCGGCACTGCGGCACTCACCCTGAGACCGCGGCACTACCTCGGCACCGCCTCCCTCACCCAGACACCGCGGTACTCCCTCAGCACCACCCTCCTCATCCAGACACCGCGGCACCCCATCGGCACTGCCTTCCTCACCCCCACACTGTGGCACTCCCTCGGCACTGCCTCCCTCAAACCGACACAGTGACACTCCCTCAGCACTGCCTCCCTCACCCAGACACTGTGACACTCCCTCGGCACAGCCTCCCTCACCCCGACACTGTGGCACTCCCTCGGTTCTGCCTCCCTCAAACCGACACAGTGACACTCCCTCAGCAGTGCCTCCCTCACCCAGACACTGTGACACTCCCTCAGCACTGCCTCCCTCACCCAGACACTGTGGCACTCCCTCAGCACCGCCTCCCTCACCCAGACACTGTGGCAGTCCCTCGGTTCTGCCTCCCTCACCCCGACATGGTGACACACCCTCGGGACTGCCTCCCCCCGACCCCGATGCTGTGACACTCACTCAAAACCGACCCGCTCACCGAGGCACAGTGGCACTCCCTCTGCACTGCCTCCCTTACCCAGACACCGCGGCACTCCCTCAAATCCGCCTCCCTCACCCAGAAACCATGGCATTCCCTCAGCACCGACTCCCTCACCCAGACACTGTGACACTCCATCGGCACAGCCTCCCTCACCCCGACACTGTGGCACACTCTCGGCACAGCCTATCGCCACCCCGGCACTGCAGCACTCCCTCGGCACTGCCTCACTCACCCTGAGACCGCGGCACTACCTCGGCACCGCCTCCCTCACCCAGACACCGCGGTACTCCCTCAGCACCACCCTCCTCATCCAGACACCGCGCCACCCCATCGGCAGTGCCTCCCTCACCCCCACACTGTGGCACTCCCTCGGCACTGCCTCCCTCAAACCGACACAGTGACACTCCCTCAGAACTGCCTCCCTCACCCAGACACTGAGGCACTCTCTCAGCACTGCCTCCCTCTCCCCGACACTGTGACACTCCCTCGGCACCGCCTCCCTCACCCAGACACTGTGACACTCCCTCAGCACTGACTCCCTCACCCAGACACTGTGACACTCCCTCAGCACCGCCTCCCTCACCCAGACACTGTCACACTCCCTCAGCACTGCCTCCCTCACCCCAACACCTTGACACTCCCTCGGCACTGCCTCCCTCACCCAGACACTGTGGCACTCCCTCGGCACCGCCTCCCTCACCCAGACACTGTGACACTCCCTCAGCACTGCCTCCCTCACCCAGACACTGTGACATTTCCTCAGCACTGCCTCCCTCAGCCCGACACTGTGACACTCCCTCAGCACTGCCTCCCTCACCCCGACACTGTGACGCTCCCTCGGCACTGCCTCCCTCACACAGACACTGTGGCACTCCCTCAGCACTGCCTCCCTCACACAGACACTGTGACAATCCCTCAGCACTTCCTCCCTCACCCAGACACTGTGACACTCCCTCAGCACTGCCTCCCTCACCCATATACTGTGACACTCCCGCGGCACTGCCTCCCTCACCCAGACACTGTGACACTCCCTCGCCACTGCTTCCCTCACCCCGACACTGTGACACTCCCTCGGCACTGCCTCCCTCACCCAGACACTGTGGCACTCCCTCAGCACCGCCTCCCTCGCCCAGACACTGTGACACTCCCTCAGCAATGCCTCCCTCACCCAGACACTGTGACACTCCCGCAGCACTGCCTCCCTCACCTGAACACTGGGACACTCCCTCGCCACTGACTCTCTCACCCCGAGACTGTGACACTCCCTCAGCACCGCCTCCCTCTCACCGACACTGTGAAACTCCCACAGCACCGCCTCCCTCTCACCGACACTGTGACACTCCCTCGCCACTGCCTCCCTCACCCCGAAACTGTGACACTCCCTCTGCACCGCCTCCCTCACCCAGACGCCACGGCACTTCCTCAAAACCGCCTCCCTCACCCAGAAACAATAGCATTCCCTCAGCACCGCCTCCCTCACCCAGAAACTGTGACACTCCCTCGCTACTACCTCCCTCACCCAGACACTGTGACACTCCCTCAGAACTGCCTCCCTCACCCAGACACTGTGACACTCCCTCAGCACTGCCTCCCTCACCCAGACACTGTGACACACCCTCGGCACAGCCTCCCCCCGACCCCGATGCCGTGACACTCCCTCAAAACCGACTCGCTCACCGAGGCACACTGGCACTCCCTCTGCACCGCCTCCCTCACCCAGACGCCACGAAACTCCCTCAAAACCGCCTCCCTCACCCAGAAATCATGGCATTCCCTCAGCACCGCCTCCCTCACCCCGACACTGTGACACTCCCTCAGCACTGCCTCCCTCACCCAGACACTGTGACATTCCCTCAGCACTGCCTCCCTCACCCAGACACTGTGGCACTCCCTCAGCACTGCCTCCCCACCCAGACACTGTGACACTCCCTCAGCACTGCCTCCCCCGACCCCGACACTGTGACACTCCCTCAGCACTGCCTCCCTCACCCAGACACTGTGACATTCCCTCAGCACTGCCTCCCTCACCCCGACACTGTGACACTCCCTCGGCACTGCCTCCCTCACCCAGACACTGTGGCACTCCCTCAGCACCGCCTCCCTCACCCAGACACTGTGACACTCCCTCAGCATTGCCTCCCTCACCCAGACACTGTGACACTCCCTCACCCCGACACCGCGGGACTCCCTCAGCACTGCCTCCCTCACCCCGACACTGTGACACTCCCTCAGCACCGCCTTCCTAACCCAGACACCGTGACACTCACTCAGCATTGCCTCCCTCACCCAGACACTGTAACAATCCCTCGCGACTGCCTCCCTCACCCCGACACTGTGGCACTCCCTCGGCACTGCCTCCCTCACCCAGACACTTTGGCACTCCCTCGGCGCTGCCTCCCTCACAGCGACAGAGTGACACACCCTCAGAAATGCCTCCCTCAGCCCGACACTGTGACACTCCCTCAGCACTGCCTCCCTCACCAAGACACTGTGACACTCCCTCAGCACTGCCTCCCTCACCCCGACACTGTGACACTCCCTCAGCACTGCCTCCCCCACCCCAACACTGTGGCACTCCCTCAGCACTGCCTCCCCCGACCCCGACACTGTGACACTCCCTCAGCACTGCCTCCCTCACCCAGACACTGTGACACTCACTCAGCACTGCCTCCCTCACCCAGACACTGTGACACACCGTCAGCACTGCCTCCCTCACCCAGACACTGTGACACTCCCTCAGCACTGCCTCCCTCACCCAGACACTGTGACACTCCCTCAGCACTGCCTCCCTCACCCAGACACTGTGACACTACCTCAGCACTGCCTCCCTCACCCAGACACTGTGGCACTCCCTCGCCCCTGCCTCCCTCACCCAGACACTGTGACACTCCTTCAGCACTGCCTCCCTCACCCAGACACTGTGGCACTCCCTCGCCCCTGCCTCCTTCACCCAGACACTGTGACACTCCCTCGGCACTGCCACCCTCACCCAGAAACTGTGGCACTGCCTCGGCACTGCCTCCCTCACCCAGACAGTGGCACTCCCTCGGAGCTGCCTCCCTCACAGCGACACTGTGTCACTCCCTCGGCACTGCCTCCCTCACCCAGACACTGTGACACTCCCTCAGCACTCCCACCCTCACCCAGACACTGTGACACTCCATCGGCACTGCCTCCCCCACCCCGACACTGTGACACTCCCTCAGCACTGCCTCCCTCACCCTGACACTGTGGCACTCTCTTGGCGCAGCCTCCCTCACCCCGACACTGTGGCACACTCTCGGCACAGCCTATCGCCACCCCGGCACTGCGGCACTCACCCTGAGACCGCGGCACTACCTCGGCACCGCCTCCCTCACCCAGACACCGCGGTACTCCCTCAGCACCACCCTCCTCATCCAGACACCGCGGCACCCCATCGGCACTGCCTTCCTCACCCCCACACTGTGGCACTCCCTCGGCACTGCCTCCCTCAAACCGACACAGTGACACTCCCTCAGCACTGCCTCCCTCACCCAGACACTGTGACACTCCCTCGGCACAGCCTCCCTCACCCCGACACTGTGGCACTCCCTCGGTTCTGCCTCCCTCAAACCGACACAGTGACACTCCCTCAGCAGTGCCTCCCTCACCCAGACACTGTGACACTCCCTCAGCACTGCCTCCCTCACCCAGACACTGTGGCACTCCCTCAGCACCGCCTCCCTCACCCAGACACTGTGGCAGTCCCTCGGTTCTGCCTCCCTCACCCCGGCATGGTGACACACCCTCGGGACTGCCTCCCCCCGACCCCAATGCCGTGACACTCCCTCAAAACCGACTCGCTCACCGAGGCACAGTGGCACTCCCTCTGCACCGCCTCCCTTACCCAGACACCGCGGCACTCCCTCAAAACCGCCTCCCTCACCCAGAAACCATGGCATTCCCTCAGCACCGCCTCCCTCACCCAGACACTGTGACACTCCCTCAGCACCGCCTCCCTCACCCCGACACTGTGACACTCCCTCAGCACCGCCTCCCTCACCCCGACACTGTGACACTCCCTCAGCAGTGCCTCCCTCACCCAGACACTGTGACACTCCCTCAGCACTGCCCCCCTCACCAAGACACTGTGACAATCCCTCAGCACCGCCTCCCTCACGCAGACACTGTGGCACTCCCTCGGCGCTGCCTCCCTCACCCCGACACTGTGACACTCCCTCAGCACTGCCTCCCTCACCCAGACACTGTGACACTCCTTCTGCACTGCCTCCCTCACCCAGACACTGTGACACTCCCTGAGCACCGCCTCCCTCACCCAGACACCGTGACACTCCCTCAGCACTGCCTCCCGTGACCCCGACACTGTGACACCCCCTCAGCAGTGCCTCCCTCACCCAGACACTGTGACACTCCCTCAGCACTGCCTCCCTCACCCCGACACTGTGGCACTCCCTCAGCACCGCCTCCCTCACCCAGACACTATGGCACTCCCTCGGCGCTGGCTCCCTCACCCAGACATTGTGACACTCCCTCAGCACTGCCTCCCTCACCCAGACACTGTGGCACTCCCTTGGCGTTGCCTCCCCAATCCCGACACTGGGACACTCCCTCAGCACTGCCTCCCTCACCCAGACACTGTGACACTCCCTCAGCACGGCCTCCCCCGGCCCCGACACTGTGACACTCCCTCAGCACCGCCTCCCTCACCCAGACACTGTGACACTCCCTCAGCACTGCCTCCCTCACCCAGACACTGTGACACTTCCTCAGCACTGCCTCCCTCACCCAGACACTTTGACACTCCCTCAGCACTGCCTCCCTCACCCAGACATTGTGACACACCCTCAGCACTGCCTCCCTCACCCAGACACTGTGACACTCCCTCAGCACTGCCTCCCTCACCCCGACACTGTGACGCTCCCTCAGCGCCGCCTCCCTCACCCAGACACTGTGACACTCCCTCGGCACAGCCTCCCTCACCCCGACACTGTGACACTCCCTCAGAACTGCCTCCCTCACCCAGACACGGTGACACTCCCTCGGGACTGCCTCCCTCACCCAGACACTGTGACACTCCCTCAGCACCGCCTCCCTCACCCAGACACCGTGACACTCCCTCAGCACTGCCTCCCTCACCCCGACACTGTGACACTCCCTCAGCACCGCCTCCCTCACCCAGACACGGTGACACTCCCTCGGCAATGCCTCCCTCACCCAGACACTGTGACACTCCCTCGGCACCGCCTCCCTCACCCAGACACTGTGGCACTCCCTCAGCACCGCCTCCCTCGCCCAGACACTGTGACACTCCCTCAGCACTGCCTCCCTCACCCAGACACTGTGACACTCCCTCAGCACTGCCTCCCTCACCCCAACACTGTGACACTCCCTCGCCACTGACTCTCTCACCCCGACACTCTGACACTCCCTCAGCACCGCCTCCCTCTCACCGACACTGTGACACTCCCTCAGCACCGCCTCCCTCTCACCGACACTGTGACACTCCCTCGGCGCTGCCTCCCTCACCCCGACACTGTGACACTCCCTCAGCACCGCCTCCCTCACCCAGACACTGTGGCACTCCCACGGCACCGCCTCCCTCACCCCGACACTGTGGCAGTCCCTCGGTTCTGCCTCCCTCACCCCGACATGGTGACACACCCTCGGGACTGCCTCCCCCCGACCCCGATGCCGTGACACTCCCTCAAAACCGACTCGCTCACCGAGGCACAGTGGCACTCCCTCTGCACTGCCTCCCTTACCCAGACACCGCGGCACTCCCTCAAAACCGCCTCCCTCACCCAGAAACCATGGCATTCCCTCAGCACCGACTCCCTCACCCAGACACTGTGACACTCCCTCAGCACTGCCACCCTCACCCAGACACTGTGACACTCCATCGGCACTGCCTCCCCCACCCCGACACTGTGACACTCCCTCAGCACTGCCTCCCCCACCCCAACACTGTGGCACTCCCTCAGCACTGCCTCCCCCGACCCCGACACTGTGACACTCCCTCAGCACTGCCTCCCTCACCCAGACACTGTGACACTCACTCCGCACTGCCTCCCTCACCCAGACACTGTGACACACCGTCAGCACTGCCTCCCTCACCCAGACACTGTGACACTCCCTCAGCACTGCCTCCCTCACCCAGACACTGTGACACTCCCTCAGCACTGCCTCCCTCACCCAGACACTGTGACACTACCTCAGCACTGCCTCCCTCACCCAGACACTGTGGCACTCCCTCGCCCCTGCCTCCCTCACCCAGACACTGTGACACTCCTTCAGCACTGCCTCCCTCACCCAGACACTGTGGCACTCCCTCGCCCCTGCCTCCTTCACCCAGACACTGTGACACTCCCTCGGCACTGCCACCCTCACCCAGAAACTGTGGCACTGCCTCGGCACTGCCTCCCTCACCCAGACAGTGGCACTCCCTCGGAGCTGCCTCCCTCACAGCGACACTGTGTCACTCCCTCGGCACTGCCTCCCTCACCCAAACACTGTGGCACTCCCTCAGCACCGCCTCGCTCACCCCGACACTGTGACACTCCCTCAGCAGTGCCTCCCTCACCCAGACACTGTGACACTCCCTCAGCACTGCCTCCCTCACCCAGACACTGTGGCACTCCCTCAGCACCGCCTCCCTCACCCAGACACTGTGGCAGTCCCTCGGTTCTGCCTCCCTCACCCCGGCATGGTGACACACCCTCGGGACTGCCTCCCCCCGACCCCGATGCCGTGACACTCCCTCAAAACCGACTCGCTCACCGAGGCACAGTGGCACTCCCTCTGCACCGCCTCCCTTACCCAGACACCGCAGCACTCCCTCAAAACCGCCTCCCTCACCCAGAAACCATGGCATTCCCTCAGCACCGCCTCCCTCACCCAGACACTGTGACACTCCCTCAGCACCGCCTCCCTCACCCCGACACTGTGACACTCCCTCAGCACCGCCTCCCTCACCCCGACACTGTGACACTCCCTCAGCAGTGCCTCCCTCACCCAGACACTGTGACACTCCCTCAGCACTGCCTCCCTCACCAAGACACTGTGACAATCCCTCAGCACCGCCTCCCTCACCCAGACACTGTGGCACTCCCTCGGCGCTGCCTCCCTCACCCCGACACTGTGATACTCCCTCAGCACTGCCTCCCTCACCCAGACACTGTGACACTCCTTCGGCACTGCCTCCCTCACCCAGACACTGTGACACTCCCTGAGCACCGCCTCCCTCACCCAGACACCGTGACACTCCCTCAGCACTGCCTCCCGTGACCCCAACACTGTGACACCCCCTCAGCAGTGCCTCCCTCACCCAGACACTGTGACACTCCCTCAGCACTGCCTCCCTCACCCCGACACTGTGGCACTCCCTCAGCACCGCCTCCCTCACCTAGACACTATGGCACTCCCTCGGCGCTGGCTCCCTCACCCAGACATTGTGACACTCCCTCAGCACTGCCTCCCTCACCCAGACACTGTGGCACTCCCTTGGCGTTGCCTCCCCAATCCCGACACTGGGACACTCCCTCAGCACTGCCTCCCTCACCCAGACACTGTGACACTCCCTCAGCACTGCCTCCCCCGGCCCCGACACTGTGACACTCCCTCAGCACCGCCTCCCTCACCCAGACACTGTGACACTCCCTCGGCACTGCCTCCCTCACCCAGACACTGTGACACTCCCTCAGCACTGCCTCCCTCACCCAGACACTGTGACACTCCCTCAGCACTGCCTCCCTCACCCAGACATTGTGACACTCCCTCAGCACTGCCTCCCTCACCCAGACACTGTGACACTCCCTCAGCACTGCCTCCCTCACCCCGACACTGGGACGCTCCCTCAGCGCCGCCTCCCTCACCCAGACACTGTGACACTCCCTCGGCACAGCCTCCCTCACCCCGACACTGTGACACTCCCTCAGAACTGCCACCCTCACCCAGACACGGTGACACTCCCTCGGGACTGCCTCCCTCACCCAGACACTGTGACACTCCCTCAGCACCGCCTCCCTCACCCAGACACCGTGACACTCCCTCAGCACTGCCTCCCTCACCCCGACACTGTGACACTCCCTCAGCACCGCCTCCCTCACCCAGACACGGTGACACTCCCTCGGCAATGCCTCCCTCACCCAGACACTGTGACACTCCCTCGGCACCGCCTCCCTCACCCAGACACTGCGGCACTCCCTCAGCACTGCCTCCCTCGCCCAGACACTGTGACACTCCCTCAGCACTGCCTCCCTCACCCAGACACTGTGACACTCCCTCGGCACTGCCTCCCTCACCCAGACACTATGGCACTCCCTCAGCACCGCCTCCCTCACCCAGACACCGTGACACTCCCTCAGCGCTGCCTCCCTCACCCCGACACTGTGACACTCCCTCAGCACTGCCTCCCTCACCCAGACACTGTGACACTCCTTCGGCACTGCCTCCCTCACCCAGACACTGTGACACTCCCTCGGCACCGCCTCCCTCACCCAGACACTGTGGCACTCCCTCAGCACCGCCTCCCTCGCCCAGACACTGTGACACTCCCTCAGCACTGCCTCCCTCACCCAGACACTGTGACACTCCCTCGGCACTGCCTCCCTCACCCAGACACTGTGACACTCCCTCAGCACTTCCTCCCTCACCCCAACACTGTGACACTCCCTCGCCACTGACTCTCTCACCCCGACACTCTGACACTCCCTCAGCACCGCCTCCCTCTCACCGACACTGTGACACTCCCTCAGCACCGCCTCCCTCTCACCGACACTGTGACACTCCCTCGGCGCTGCCTCCCTCACCCCGACACTGTGACACTCCCTCAGCACCGCCTCCCTCACCCAGACACTGTGGCACTCCCACGGCACCGCCTCCCTCACCCCGACACTGTGGCAGTCCCTCGGTTCTGCCTCCCTCACCCCGACATGGTGACACACCCTCGGGACTGCCTCCCCCCGACCCCGATGCCGTGACACTCCCTCAAAACCGACTTGCTCACCGAGGCACAGTGGCACTCCCTCTGCACTGCCTCCCTTACCCAGACACCGCGGCACTCCCTCAAAACCGCCTCCCTCACCCAGAAACCATGGCATTCCCTCAGCACCGACTCCCTCACCCAGACACTGTGACACTCCCTCAGCACTGCCACCCTCACCCAGACACTGTGACACTCCATCGGCACTGCCTCCCCCACCCCGACACTGTGACACTCCCTCAGCACTGCCTCCCTCACCCTGACACTGTGGCACTCTCTTGGCGCAGCCTCCCTCACCCCGACACTGTGGCACACTCTCGGCACAGCCTATCGCCACCCCAGCATTGCGGCACTCACCCTGAGACCGCGGCACTACCTCGGCACCGCCTCCCTCACCCAGACACCGCGGTACTCCCTCAGCACCACCCTCCTCATCCAGACACCGCGGCACCCCATCGGCACTGCCTTCCTCACCCCCACACTGTGGCACTCCCTCGGCACTGCCTCCCTGAAACCGACACAGTGACACTCCCTCAGCACTGCCTCCCTCACCCAGACACTGTGACACACCCTCGGCACAGCCTCCCTCACCCCGACACTGTGGCACTCCCTCGGTTCTGCCTCCCTCAAACCGACACAGTGACACTCCCTCAGCAGTGCCTCCCTCACCCAGACACTGTGACACTCCCTCAGCACTGCCTCCCTCACCCAGACACTGTGGCACTCCCTCAGCACCGCCTCCCTCACCCAGACACTGTGGCAGTCCCTCGGTTCTGCCTCCCTCACCCCGGCATGGTGACACACCCTCGGGACTGCCTCCCCCCGACCCCGATGCCGTGACACTCCCTCAAAACCGACTCGCTCACCGAGGCACAGTGGCACTCCCTCTGCACCGCCTCCCTTACCCAGACACCGCGGCACTCCCTCAAAACCGCCTCCCTCACCCAGAAACCATGGCATTCCCTCAGCACCGCCTCCCTCACCCAGACACTGTGACACTCCCTCAGCACCGCCTCCCTCACCCCGACACTGTGACACTCCCTCAGCAACGCCTCCCTCACCCCGACACTGTGACACTCCCTCAGCAGTGCCTCCCTCACCCAGACACTGTGACACTCCCTCAGCACTGCCTCCCTCACCAAGACACTGTGACAATCCCTCAGCACCGCCTCCCTCACCCAGACACTGTGGCACTCCCTCGGCGCTGCCTCCCTCACCCCGACACTGTGACACTTCCTCAGCACTGCCTCCCTCACCCAGACGCTGTGACACTCCTTCGGCACTGCCTCCCTCACCCAGACACTGTGACACTCCCTGAGCACCGCCTCCCTCACCCAGACACCGTGACACTCCCTCAGCACTGCCTCCCGTGACACCGACACTGTGACACCCCCTCAGCAGTGCCTCCCTCACCCAGACACTGTGACACTCCCTCAGCACTGCCTCCCTCACCCCGACACTGTGGCACTCCCTCAGCACCGCCTCCCTCACCCAGACACTATGGCACTCCCTCGGCGCTGGCTCCCTCACCCAGACATTGTGACACTCCCTCAGCACTGCCTCCCTCACCCAGACACTGTGGCACTCCCTTGGCGTTGCCTCACCAATCCCGACACTGGGACACTCCCTCAGCACTGCCTCCCTCACCCAGACACTGTGACACTCCCTCAGCACTGCCTCCCCCGGCCCCGACACTGTGACACTCCCTCAGCACCGCCTCCCTCACCCAGACACTGTGACACTCCCTCGACACTGCCTCCCTCACCCAGACACTGTGACACTTCCTCAGCACTGCCTCCCTCACCCAGACACTGTGACACTCCCTCAGCACTGCCTCCCTCACCCAGACATTGTGACACTCCCTCAGCACTGCCTCCCTCACCCAGACACTGTGACACTCCCTCAGCACTGCCTCCCTCACCCCGACACTGTGACGCTCCCTCAGCGCCGCCTCCCTCACCCAGACACTGTGACACTCCCTCGGCACAGCCTCCCTCACCCCGACACTGTGACACTCCCTCAGAACTGCCTCCCTCACCCAGACACGGTGACACTCCCTCGGGACTGCCTCCCTCACCCAGACACTGTGACACTCCCTCAGCACCGCCTCCCTCACCCAGACACCGTGACACTCCCTCAGCACTGCCTCCCTCACCCCGACACTGTGACACTCCCTCAGCACCGCCTCCCTCACCCAGACACGGTGACACTCCCTCGGCAATGCCTCCCTCACCCAGACACTGTGACACTCCCTCGGCACCGCCTCCCTCACCCAGACACTGTGGCACTCCCTCAGCACCGCCTCCCTCGCCCAGACACTGTGACACTCCCTCAGCACTGCCTCCCTCACCCAGACACTGTGACACTCCCTCAGCACTGCCTCCCTCACCCCAACACTGTGACACTCCCTCGCCACTGACTCTCTCACCCCGACACTCTGACACTCCCTCAGCACCGCCTCCCTCTCACCGACACTGTGACACTCCCTCAGCACTGCCTCCCTCTCACCGACACTGTGACACTCCCTCGGCGCTGCCTCCCTCACCCCGACACTGTGACACTCCCTCAGCACCGCCTCCCTCACCCAGACACTGTGGCACTCCCACGGCACCGCCTCCCTCACCCCGACACTGTGGCAGTCCCTCGGTTCTGCCTCCCTCACCCTGACATGGTGACACACCCTCGGGACTGCCTCCCCCCGACCCCGATGCCGTGACACTCCCTCAAAACCGACTCGCTCACCGAGGCACAGTGGCACTCCCTCTGCACTGCCTCCCTTACCCAGACACCGCGGCACTCCCTCAAAACCGCCTCCCTCACCCAGAAACCATGGCATTCCCTCAGCACCGACTCCCTCACCCAGACACTGTGACACTCCCTCAGCACTGCCACCCTCACCCAGACACTGTGACACTCCATCGGCACTGCCACCCCCACCCCGACACTGTGACACTCCCTCGGCACTGCCTCCCTCACCCAGACACTGTGACACTCCCTCAGCACTGCCTCCCTCACCCCAACACTGTGACACTCCCTCGCCACTGACTCTCTCACCCCGACACTCTGACACTCCCTCAGCACCGCCTCCCTCTCACCGACACTGTGACACTCCCTCAGCACCGCCTCCCTCTCACCGACACTGTGACACTCCCTCGGCGCTGCCTCCCTCACCCCGACACTGTGACACTCCCTCAGCACCGCCTCCCTCACCCAGACACTGTGGCACTCCCACGGCACCGCCTCCCTCACCCCGACACTGTGGCAGTCCCTCGGTTCTGCCTCCCTCACCCCGACATGGTGACACACCCTCGGGACTGCCTCCCCCCGACCCCGATGCCGTGACACTCCCTCAAAACCGACTCGCTCACCGAGGCACAGTGGCACTCCCTCTGCACTGCCTCCCTTACCCAGACACCGCGGCACTCCCTCAAAACCGCCTCCCTCACCCAGAAACCATGGCATTCCCTCAGCACCGACTCCCTCACCCAGACACTGTGACACTCCCTCAGCACTGCCACCCTCACCCAGACACTGTGACACTCCATCGGCACTGCCTCCCCCACCCCGACACTGTGACACTCCCTCAGCACTGCCTCCCTCACCCTGACACTGTGGCACTCTCTTGGCGCAGCCTCCCTCACCCCGACACTGTGGCACACTCTCGGCACAGCCTATCGCCACCCCGGCACTGCGGCACTCACCCTGAGACCGCGGCACTACCTCGGCACCGCCTCCCTCACCCAGACACCGCGGTACTCCCTCAGCACCACCCTCCTCATCCAGACACCGCGGCACCCCATCGGCACGGCCTTCCTCACCCCCACACTGTGGCACTCCCTCGGCACTGCCTCCCTCAAACCGACACAGTGACACTCCCTCAGCACTGCCTCCCTCACCCAGACACTGTGACACACCCTCGGCACAGCCTCCCTCACCCCGACACTGTGGCACTCCCTCGGTTCTGCCTCCCTCAAACCGACACAGTGACACTCCCTCAGCAGTGCCTCCCTCACCCAGACACTGTGACACTGCCTCAGCACTGCCTCCCTCACCCAGACACTGTGGCACTCCCTCAGCACCGCCTCCCTCACCCAGACACTGTGGCAGTCCCTCGGTTCTGCCTCCCTCACCCCGGCATGGTGACACACCCTCGGGACTGCCTCCCCCCGACCCCGATGCCGTGACACTCCCTCAAAACCGACTCGCTCACCGAGGCACAGTGGCACTCCCTCTGCACCGCCTCCCTTACCCAGACACCGCGGCACTCCCTCAAAACCGCCTCCCTCACCCAGAAACCATGGCATTCCCTCAGCACCGCCTCCCTCACCCAGACACTGTGACACTCCCTCAGCACCGCCTCCCTCACCCCGACACTGTGACACTCCCTCAGCAACGCCTCCCTCACCCCGACACTGTGACACTCCCTCAGCAGTGCCTCCCTCACCCAGACACTGTGACACTCCCTCAGCACTGCCTCCCTCACCAAGACACTGTGACAATCCCTCAGCACCGCCTCCCTCACCCAGACACTGTGGCACTCCCTCGGCGCTGCCTCCCTCACCCCGACACTGTGACACTCCCTCAGCACTGCCTCCCTCACCCAGACACTGTGACACTCCTTCGGCACTGCCTCCCTCACCCAGACACTGTGACACTCCCTGAGAACCGCCTCCCTCACCCAGACACCGTGACACTCCCTCAGCACTGCCTCCCGTGACCCCGACACTGTGACACCCCCTCAGCTGTGCCTCCCTCACCCAGACACTGTGACACTCCCTCAGCACTGCCTCCCTCACCCCGACACTGTGGCACTCCCTCAGCACCGCCTCCCTCACCCAGACACTATGGCACTCCCTCGGCGCTGGCTCCCTCACCCAGACATTGTGACACTCCCTCAGCACTGCCTCCCTCACCCAGACACTGTGGCACTCCCTTGGCGTTGCCTCCCCAATCCCGACACTGGGACACTCCCTCAGCACTGCCTCCCTCACCCAGACACTGTGACACTCCCTCAGCACTGCCTCCCCCGGCCCCGACACTGTGACACTCCCTCAGCACCGCCTCCCTCACCCAGACACTGTGACACTCCCTCGGCACTGCCTCCCTCACCCAGACACTGTGACACTTCCTCAGCACTGCCTCCCTCACCCAGACAGTGTGACACTCCCTCAGCACTGCCTCCCTCACCCAGACATTGTGACAATCCCTCAGCACTGCCTCCCTCACCCAGACACTGTGACACTCCCTCAGCACTGCCTCCCTCACCCCGACACTGTGACGCTCCCTCAGCGCCGCCTCCCTCACCCAGACACTGTGACACTCCCTCGGCACAGCCTCCCTCACCCCGACACTGTGACACTCCCTCAGAACTGCCTCCCTCACCCAGACACGGTGACACTCCCTCGGGACTGCCTCCCTCACCCAGACACTGTGACACTCCCTCAGCACCGCCTCCCTCACGCAGACACCGTGACACTCCCTCAGCACTGCCTCCCTCACCCCGACACTGTGACACTCCCTCAGCACCGCCTCCCTCACCCAGACACGGTGACACTCCCTCGGCAATGCCTCCCTCACCCAGACACTGTGACACTCCCTCGGCACCGCCTCCCTCACCCAGACACTGTGGCACTCCCTCAGCACCGCCTCCCTCGCCCAGACACTGTGACACTCCCTCAGCACTGCCTCCCTCACCCAAACACTGTGACACTCCCTCAGCACTGCCTCCCTCACCCCAACACTGTGACACTCCCTCGCCACTGACTCTCTCACCCCGACACTCTGACACTCCCTCAGCACCGCCTCCCTCTCACCGACACTGTGACACTCCCTCAGCACCGCCTCCCTCTCACCGACACTGTGACACTCCCTCGGCGCTGCCTCCCTCACCCCGACACTGTGACACTCCCTCAGCACCGCCTCCCTCACCCAGACACTGTGGCACTCCCACGGCACCGCCTCCCTCACCCCGACACTGTGGCAGTCCCTCGGTTCTGCCTCCCTCACCCCGACATGGTGACACACCCTCGGGACTGCCTCCCCCCGACCCCGATGCCGTGACACTCCCTCAAAACCGACTCGCTCACCGAGGCACAGTGGCACTCCCTCTGCACTGCCTCCCTTACCCAGACACCGCGGCACTCCCTCAAAACCGCCTCCCTCACCCAGAAACCATGGCATTCCCTCAGCAGCGACTCCCTCACCCAGACACTGTGACACTCCCTCAGCACTGCCACCCTCACCCAGACACTGTGACACTCCATCGGCACTGCCACCCCCCACCCCGACACTGTGACACTCCCTCAGCACTGCCTCCCTCACCCTGACACTGTGGCACTCTCTTGGCGCAGCCTCCCTCACCCCGACACTGTGGCACACTCTCGGCACAGCCTATCGCCACCCCCGGCACTGCGGCATTCCCTCGGCACTGCCTCACTCACCCTGAGACTGCGGCACTACCTCGGCACCGCCTCCCTCACCCAGACACCGCGGTACTCCCTCAGCACCACCCTCCTCATCCAGACACCGCGGCACCCCATCGGCACTGCCTCCCTCACCCCCACACAGTGGCACTCCCTCGGCACTGCCTCCCTCAAACCGACACAGTGACACTCCCTCAGCACTGCCTCCCTCACCCAGACACTGTGACACTCCCTCGGCACAGCCTCCCTCACCCAGACACTGTGGCACTCCCTCGGTTCTGCCTCCCTCACCCCGACATTTTGACACACCCTCGGGACTGCCTCCCCCCGACCCCGATGCCGTGACACTCCCTCAAAACCGACTCGCTCACCGAGGCACAGTGGCACTCCCTCTGCACCGCCTCCCTCACCCAGACGCCACGGCAATCCCTCAAATCCGCATCCCTCACCCAGAAACCGTGGCATTCCCTCAGCACCGCCTCCCTCACCCAGACACTGTGACACTCCCTCGGCACTGGCTCCCTCACCCAGACACTGTGACACTCCCTCAGCACTGCCTCCCTCACCCAGACACTGTGACAGTCCCTTGGCACCGCCTCCCTCACCCAGGCACCGCGGCACTCCCTCGGCACTGCCTCACTCACCCAGACACTGTGACACTCCCTCAGCACCGCCTCCCTCACCCAGACACCGTGACACTCCCTCAGCACCGCCTCCCTCACCCCGACACTGTGACACTCCCTCAGCACTGCCTCCCTCACCCAGACACTGTGACACTCCCTTGGCACTGGCTCCCTCACCCAGACACTGTGACACTCCCTCAGCACTGCCTCCCTCACCCAGACACTGTGACACTCCCTCAGCACCGCCTCCCTCACCCAGACACTGTCACACTCCCTCAGCACTGCCTCCCTCACCCAGACACTGTGACACTCCCTCAGCACCGCCTCCCTCACCCAGACACTGTCACACTCCCTCAGCACTGCCTCCCTCACCCCAACACCGTGACACTCCCTCGGCACTGCCTCCCTCACCCAGACACTGTGGCACTCCCTCGGCACCGCCTCCCTCACCCAGACACTGTGACACTCCCTCAGCACTGCCTCCCTCACCCAGACACTGTGACATTTCCTCAGCACTGCCTCCCTCAGCCCGACACTGTGACGCTCCCTCGGCACTGCCTCCCTCACACAGACACTGTGGCACTCCCTCGGCACTGCCTCCCTCACACAGACACTGTGACAATCCCTCAGCACTTCCTCCCTCACCCAGACACTGTGACACTCCCTCAGCACTGCCTCCCTCACCCATATACTGTGACACTCCCGCGGCACTGCCTCCCTCACCCAGACACTGTGACACTCCCTCGCCACTGCTTCCCTCACCCCGACACTGTGACACTCCCTCGGCACGGCCTCCCTCACCCAGACACTGTGGCACTCCCTCAGCACCGCCTCCCTTGCCCAGACACTGTGACACTCCCTCAGCACTGCCTCCCTCACCCAGACACTGTGACACTCCCTCAGCACTGCCTCCCTCACCCGAACACTGTGACACTCCCTCGCCACTGACTCTCTCACCCCGACACTGTGACACTCCCTCAGCACCGCCTCCCTCTCACCGACACTGTGAAACTCCCACAGCACCGCCTCCCTCTCACCGACACTGTGACACACCCTCGCCACTGCCTCCCTCACCCCGAAACTGTGACACTCCCTCTGCACTGCCTCCCTCACCCAGACGCCACGGCACTTCCTCAAAACCACCTCCCTCACCCAGAAACAATAGCATTCCCTCAGCACCGCCTCCCTCACCCAGACACTGTGACACTCCCTCGCTACTGCCTCCCTCACCCAGACACTGTGACACTCCCTTAGAACTGCCTCCCTCACCCAGACACTGTGACACTCCCTCAGCACTGCCTCCCTCACCCAGACACTGTGACACTCCCTCAGCACTGCCTCCCTCACCCAGACACTGTGACACTCCCTCAGCACTGCCTCCCTCACCCAGACACTGTGACACTCCCTCAGCACTGCCTCCCTCATGCCGACACTGTGACACTCTCTCGCCACTGACTCTCTCACCCCGACACTGTGACACTCCCTCAGCACCGCCTCCCTCTCACCGACACTGTGAAACTCCCACAGCACCGCCTCCCTCACCCAGACACTGTGACACTCCCTCAGCACTGCCTCCCTCACCCAGACTCTGTGGCACTCCCTCAGCACTGCCTCCCTCACCCAGACACTGTGACACTCCCTCAGCACTGCCTCCCTCACCCAGACTCTGTGGCACTCCCTCAGCACTGCCTCCCTCACCCAGACACTGTGACACTCCCACGGCACCGCCTCCCTCACCCCGACACTGTGGCAGTCCCTCGGTTCTGCCTCCCTCACCCTGACATGGTGACACACCCTCGGCACAGCCTCCCCCCGACCCCGATGCCGTGACACTCCCTCAAAACCGACTCGCTCAACGAGGCACACTGGCACTCCCTCTGCACCGCCTCCCTCACCCAGACGCCACGAAACTCCCTCAAAACCGCAGCCCTCACCCAGAAACCGTGGCAATCCCTCAAAACCGCCTCCCTCACCCAGAAATCATGGCATTCCCTCAGCACCGCCTCCCTCACCCAGACACTGTGGCACTCCCTCAGCACCGCCTCCCTCACCCAGACACTGTGACACTCCCTCAGCACCGCCTCCCTCACCCCGACACTGTGACACTCCCTCAGCGCTGCCTCCCTCACCCCGACACTGTGACACTCCCTCAGCACCGCCTCCCTCACCCAGACACTGTGACACTCCCTCAGCACTGCCTCCCTCACCCAGACACTGTGACACTCCCTCAGCACTGCCTCCCTCACCCCGACACTGTGACACTCCCTCAGCACTGCCTCCCTCACCCCGACACTGTGGCACTCCCTCAGCACTGCCTCCCTCACCCAGACACTGTGACATTTCCTCAGCACTGCCTCCCTCACCCCGACACTGTGACACTCCCTCAGCACTGCCTCCCTCACCCAGACACTGTGACACTCCCTCAGCACTGCCTCCCTCACCCAGACACTGTGACACTCCCTCGGCACTGCCTCCCTCACCCAGACACTGTGACACTCCCTCGGCACTGCCTCCCTCACCCAGACACTGTGACACTCCCTTGGCACTGCCTCCCTCACCCAGACACTGTGACACTCCCTCGGCACTTCCTCCCTCACCCAGACACTGTGACACTCCCTCGGCACTTCCTCCCTCACCCAGACACTGTGACACTCCCTCAGCACTGCCTCCCTCACCCCGACACTGTGACACTCCCTCGGCACTGCCACCCTCACCCCGACACTGTGGCACTCCCTCAGCACTGCCTCCCTCACCCAGACACTGTGACACTCCCTCGGTTCTGCCTCCCTCACCCCGACAATGTGACACTCCCTCAGCACTGCCTCCCTCACCCCAACACTGACACTCCCTCGGCACAGCCTCCCTCACCCAGACACAGCGGCACTCCCTCGGCACTGCCTCCCACACCCAGACACCGTGACACTCCGTCGGCACAGCCTAACCCCACCCCGACACTGTGACACTCCCTCGGCACAGCCTAACCCCACCCCAACACTGTGACACTCCCTCGGCACAGCCTACCCCCACCCCGAAACCGTGACACTCCCTCGGTACTGCCTCCCTCACCCAGACACCGCGGCACTCCCTCAGGACTGCCTCCCTCACCCAGACACTGTGACACTCCCTCAGCACCGCCTCCCTCACCCAGACACCGTGACACTCCCTCAGCACTGCCTCCCTCACCCCGACACTGTGACACTCCCTCAGCACCGCCTCCCTCACCCAGACACGGTGACACTCCCTCGGCAATGCCTCCCTCACCCAGACACTGTGACACTCCCTCGGCACCGCCTCCCTCACCCAGACACTGTGGCACTCCCTCAGCACTGCCTCCCTCGCCCAGACACTGTGACACTCCCTCAGCACTGCCTCCCTCACCCAGACACTGTGACACTCCCTCAGCACTGCCTCCCTCACCCCAACACTGTGACACTCCCTCGCCACTGACTCTCTCACCCCGACACTCTGACACTCCCTCAGCACCGCCTCCCTCTCACCGACACTGTGACACTCCCTCAGCACCGCCTCCCTCTCACCGACACTGTGACACTCCCTCGGCGCTGCCTCCCTCACCCCGACACTGTGACACTCCCTCAGCACCGCCTCCCTCACCCAGACACTGTGGCACTCCCACGGCACCGCCTCCCTCACCCCGACACTGTGGCAGTCCCTCGGTTCTGCCTCCCTCACCCCGACATGGTGACACACCCTCGGGACTGCCTCCCCCCGACCCTGATGCCGTGACACTCCCTCAAAACCGACTCGCTCACCGAGGCACAGTGGCACTCCCTCTGCACTGCCTCCCTTACCCAGACACCGCGGCACTCCCTCAAAACCGCCTCCCTCACCCAGAAACCATGGCATTCCCTCAGCACCGACTCCCTCACCCAGACACTGTGACACTCCCTCAGCACTGCCACCCTCACCCAGACACTGTGACACTCCATCGGCACTGCCACCCCCACCCCGACACTGTGACACTCCCTCAGCACTGCCTCCCTCACCCTGACACTGTGGCACTCTCTTGGCGCAGCCTCCCTCACCCCGACACTGTGGCACACTCTCGGCACAGCCTATCGCCACCCCCGGCACTGCGGCATTCCCTCGGCACTGCCTCACTAACCCTGAGACCGCGGCACTACCTCGGCACCGCCTCCCTCACCCAGACACCGCGGTACTCCCTCAGCACCACCCTCCTCATCCAGACACCGCGGCACCCCATCGGCACTGCCTCCCTCACCCCCACACAGTGGCACTCCCTCGGCACTGCCTCCCTCAAACCGACACAGTGACACTCCCTCAGCACTGCCTCCCTCACCCAGACACTGTGACACTCCCTCGGCACAGCCTCCCTCACCCAGACACTGTGGCACTCCCTCGGTTCTGCCTCCCTCACCCCGACATTTTGACACACCCTCGGGACTGCCTCCCCCCGACCCCGATGCCGTGACACTCCCTCAAAACCGACTCGCTCACCGAGGCACAGTGGCACTCCCTCTGCACCGCCTCCCTCACCCAGACGCCACGGCAATCCCTCAAATCCGCATCCCTCACCCAGAAACCGTGGCATTCCCTCAGCACCGCCTCCCTCACCCAGACACTGTGACACTCCCTCGGCACTGGCTCCCTCACCCAGACACTGTGACACTCCCTCAGCACTGCCTCCCTCACCCAGACACTGTGACAGTCCCTTGGCACCGCCTCCCTCACCCAGGCACCGCGGCACTCCCTCGGCACTGCCTCACTCACCCAGACACTGTGACACTCCCTCAGCACCGCCTCCCTCACCCAGACACCGTGACACTCCCTCAGCACCGCCTCCCTCACCCCGACACTGTGACACTCCCTCAGCACTGCCTCCCTCACCCAGACACTGTGACACTCCCTTGGCACTGGCTCCCTCACCCAGACACTGTGACACTCCCTCAGCACTGCCTCCCTCACCCAGACACTGTGACACTCCCTCAGCACCGCCTCCCTCACCCAGACACTGTCACACTCCCTCAGCACTGCCTCCCTCACCCAGACACTGTGACACTCCCTCAGCACTGCCTCCCTCACCCAGACACTGTGACACTCCCTCAACACCGTCTCCCTCACCCAGACACTGTCACACTCCCTCAGCACTGCCTCCCTCACCCCAACACCGTGACACTCCCTCGGCACTGCCTCCCTCACCCAGACACTGTGGCACTCCCTCGGCACCGCCTCCCTCACACAGACACTGTGACACTCCCTCAGCACTGCCTCCCTCACCCAGACACTGTGACATTTCCTCAGCACTGCCTCCCTCAGCCCGACACTGTGACGCTCCCTCGGCACTGCCTCCCTCACACAGACACTGTGGCACTCCCTCGGCACTGCCTCCCTCACACAGACACTGTGACAATCCCTCAGCACTTCCTCCCTCACCCAGACACTGTGACACTCCCTCAGCACTGCCTCCCTCACCCATATACTGTGACACTCCCGCGGCACTGCCTCCCTCACCCAGACACTGTGACACTCCCTCGCCACTGCTTCCCTCACCCCGACACTGTGACACTCCCTCGGCACTGCCTCCCTCACCCAGACACTGTGGCACTCCCTCAGCACCGCCTCCCTTGCCCAGACACTGTGACACTCCCTCAGCACTGCCTCCCTCACCCAGACACTGTGACACTCCCTCAGCACTGCCTCCCTCACCCGAACACTGTGACACTCCCTCGCCACTGACTCTCTCACCCCGACACTGTGACACTCCCTCAGCACCGCCTCCCTCTCACCGACACTGTGAAACTCCCACAGCACCGCCTCCCTCTCACCGACACTGTGACACACCCTCGCCACTGCCTCCCTCACCCCGAAACTGTGACACTCCCTCTGCACTGCCTCCCTCACCCAGACGCCACGGCACTTCCTCAAAACCACCTCCCTCACCCAGAAACAATAGCATTCCCTCAGCACCGCCTCCCTCACCCAGACACTGTGACACTCCCTCGCTACTGCCTCCCTCACCCAGACACTGTGACACTCCCTTAGAACTGCCTCCCTCACCCAGACACTGTGACACTCCCTCAGCACTGCCTCCCTCACCCAGACACTGTGACACTCCCTCAGCACTGCCTCCCTCACCCAGACACTGTGACACTCCCTCAGCACTGCCTCCCTCACCCAGACACTGTGACACTCCCTCAGCACTGCCTCCCTCATGCCGACACTGTGACACTCCCTCGCCACTGACTCTCTCACCCCGACACTGTGACACTCCCTCAGCACCGCCTCCCTCTCACCGACACTGTGAAACTCCCACAGCACCGCCTCCCTCACCCAGACACTGTGACACTCCCTCAGCACTGCCTCCCTCACCCAGACTCTGTGGCACTCCCTCAGCACTGCCTCCCTCACCCAGACACTGTGACACTCCCTCAGCACTGCCTCCCTCACCCAGACTCTGTGGCACTCCCTCAGCACTGCCTCCCTCACCCAGACACTGTGACACTCCCACGGCACCGCCTCCCTCACCCCGACACTGTGGCAGTCCCTCGGTTCTGCCTCCCTCACCCTGACATGGTGACACACCCTCGGCACAGCCTCCCCCCGACCCCGATGCCGTGACACTCCCTCAAAACCGACTCGCTCAACGAGGCACACTGGCACTCCCTCTGCACCGCCTCCCTCACCCAGACGCCACGAAACTCCCTCAAAACCGCAGCCCTCACCCAGAAACCGTGGCAATCCCTCAAAACCGCCTCCCTCACCCAGAAATCATGGCATTCCCTCAGCACCGCCTCCCTCACCCAGACACTGTGGCACTCCCTCAGCACCGCCTCCCTCACCCAGACACTGTGACACTCCCTCAGCACCGCCTCCCTCACCCCGACACTGTGACACTCCCTCAGCGCTGCCTCCCTCACCCCGACACTGTGACACTCCCTCAGCACCGCCTCCCTCACCCAGACACTGTGACACTCCCTCAGCACTGCCTCCCTCACCCAGACACTGTGACACTCCCTCAGCACTGCCTCCCTCACCCCGACACTGTGACACTCCCTCAGCACTGCCTCCCTCACCCCGACACTGTGGCACTCCCTCAGCACTGCCTCCCTCACCCAGACACTGTGACATTTCCTCAGCACTGCCTCCCTCACCCCGACACTGTGACACTCCCTCAGCACTGCCTCCCTCACCCAGACACTGTGACACTCCCTCAGCACTGCCTCCCTCACCCAGACACTGTGACACTCCCTCGGCACTGCCTCCCTCACCCAGACACTGTGACACTCCCTCGGCACTGCCTCCCTCACCCAGACACTGTGACACTCCCTTGGCACTGCCTCCCTCACCCAGACACTGTGACACTCCCTCGGCACTTCCTCCCTCACCCAGACACTGTGACACTCCCTCAGCACTGCCTCCCTCACCCCGACACTGTGACACTCCCTCGGCACTGCCACCCTCACCCCGACACTGTGGCACTCCCTCAGCACTGCCTCCCTCACCCAGACACTGTGACACTCCCTCGGTTCTGCCTCCCTCACCCCGACAATGTGACACTCCCTCAGCACTGCCTCCCTCACCCCAACACTGACACTCCCTCGGCACAGCCTCCCTCACCCAGACACAGCGGCACTCCCTCGGCACTGCCTCCCACACCCAGACACCGTGACACTCCGTCGGCACAGCCTAACCCCACCCCAACACTGTGACACTCCCTCGGCACAGCCTAACCCCACCCCAACACTGTGACACTCCCTCGGCACAGCCTACCCCCACCCCGAAACCGTGACACTCCCTCGGTACTGCCTCCCTCACCCAGACACCGCGGCACTCCCTCGGCACTGCCTCCCTCACCCCGACACTGTGACACTTCCTCAGCACTGCCTCCCTCACCCCGACACTGTGACGCTCCCTCAGCGCCGCCTCCCTCACCCAGACACTGTGACACTCCCTCGGCACAGCCTCCCTCACCCCGACACTGTGACACTCCCTCAGAACTGCCTCCCTCACCCAGACACGGTGACACTCCCTCGGGACTGCCTCCCTCACCCAGACACTGTGACACTCCCTCAGCACCGCCTCCCTCACCCAGACACCGTGACACTCCCTCAGCACTGCCTCCCTCACCCCGACACTGTGACACTCCCTCAGCACCGCCTCCCTCACCCAGACACGGTGACACTCCCTCGGCAATGCCTCCCTCACCCAGACACTGTGACACTCCCTCGGCACCGCCTCCCTCACCCAGACACTGTGGCACTCCCTCAGCACCGCCTCCCTCGCCCAGACACTGTGACACTCCCTCAGCACTGCCTCCCTCACCCAGACACTGTGACACTCCCTCAGCACTGCCTCCCTCACCCCAACACTGTGACACTCCCTCGCCACTGACTCTCTCACCCCGACACTCTGACACTCCCTCAGCACCGCCTCCCTCTCACCGACACTGTGACACTCCCTCAGCACCGCCTCCCTCTCACCGACACTGTGACACTCCCTCGGCGCTGCCTCCCTCACCCCGACACTGTGACACTCCCTCAGCACCGCCTCCCTCACCCAGACACTGTGGCACTCCCACGGCACCGCCTCCCTCACCCCGACACTGTGGCAGTCCCTCGGTTCTGCCTCCCTCACCCCGACATGGTGACACACCCTCGGGACTGCCTCCCCCCGACCCTGATGCCGTGACACTCCCTCAAAACCGACTCGCTCACCGAGGCACAGTGGCACTCCCTCTGCACTGCCTCCCTTACCCAGACACCGCGGCACTCCCTCAAAACCGCCTCCCTCACCCAGAAACCATGGCATTCCCTCAGCACCGACTCCCTCACCCAGACACTGTGACACTCCCTCAGCACTGCCACCCTCACCCAGACACTGTGACACTCCATCGGCACTGCCACCCCCACCCCGACACTGTGACACTCCCTCAGCACTGCCTCCCTCACCCTGACACTGTGGCACTCTCTTGGCGCAGCCTCCCTCACCCCGACACTGTGGCACACTCTCGGCACAGCCTATCGCCACCCCGGCACTGCGGCATTCCCTCGGCACTGCCTCACTAACCCTGAGACCGCGGCACTACCTCGGCACCGCCTCCCTCACCCAGACACCGCGGTACTCCCTCAGCACCACCCTCCTCATCCAGACACCGCGGCACCCCATCGGCACTGCCTCCCTCACCCCCACACAGTGGCACTCCCTCGGCACTGCCTCCCTCAAACCGACACAGTGACACTCCCTCAGCACTGCCTCCCTCACCCAGACACTGTGACACTCCCTCGGCACAGCCTCCCTCACCCAGACACTGTGGCACTCCCTCGGTTCTGCCTCCCTCACCCCGACATTTTGACACACCCTCGGGACTGCCTCCCCCCGACCCCGATGCCGTGACACTCCCTCAAAACCGACTCGCTCACCGAGGCACAGTGGCACTCCCTCTGCACCGCCTCCCTCACCCAGACGCCACGGCAATCCCTCAAATCCGCATCCCTCACCCAGAAACCGTGGCATTCCCTCAGCACCGCCTCCCTCACCCAGACACTGTGACACTCCCTCGGCACTGGCTCCCTCACCCAGACACTGTGACACTCCCTCAGCACTGCCTCCCTCACCCAGACACTGTGACAGTCCCTTGGCACCGCCTCCCTCACCCAGGCACCGCGGCACTCCCTCGGCACTGCCTCACTCACCCAGACACTGTGACACTCCCTCAGCACCGCCTCCCTCACCCAGACACCGTGACACTCCCTCAGCACCGCCTCCCTCACCCCGACACTGTGACACTCCCTCAGCACTGCCTCCCTCACCCAGACACTGTGACACTCCCTTGGCACTGGCTCCCTCACCCAGACACTGTGACACTCCCTCAGCACTGCCTCCCTCACCCAGACACTGTGACACTCCCTCAGCACCGCCTCCCTCACCCAGACACTGTCACACTCCCTCAGCACTGCCTCCCTCACCCAGACACTGTGACACTCCCTCAGCACTGCCTCCCTCACCCAGACACTGTGACACTCCCTCAACACCGTCTCCCTCACCCAGACACTGTCACACTCCCTCAGCACTGCCTCCCTCACCCCAACACCGTGACACTCCCTCGGCACTGCCTCCCTCACCCAGACACTGTGGCACTCCCTCGGCACCGCCTCCCTCACACAGACACTGTGACACTCCCTCAGCACTGCCTCCCTCACCCAGACACTGTGACATTTCCTCAGCACTGCCTCCCTCAGCCCGACACTGTGACGCTCCCTCGGCACTGCCTCCCTCACACAGACACTGTGGCACTCCCTCGGCACTGCCTCCCTCACACAGACACTGTGACAATCCCTCAGCACTTCCTCCCTCACCCAGACACTGTGACACTCCCTCAGCACTGCCTCCCTCACCCATATACTGTGACACTCCCGCGGCACTGCCTCCCTCACCCAGACACTGTGACACTCCCTCGCCACTGCTTCCCTCACCCCGACACTGTGACACTCCCTCGGCACTGCCTCCCTCACCCAGACACTGTGGCACTCCCTCAGCACCGCCTCCCTTGCCCAGACACTGTGACACTCCCTCAGCACTGCCTCCCTCACCCAGACACTGTGACACTCCCTCAGCACTGCCTCCCTCACCCGAACACTGTGACACTCCCTCGCCACTGACTCTCTCACCCCGACACTGTGACACTCCCTCAGCACCGCCTCCCTCTCACCGACACTGTGAAACTCCCACAGCACCGCCTCCCTCTCACCGACACTGTGACACACCCTCGCCACTGCCTCCCTCACCCCGAAACTGTGACACTCCCTCTGCACCGCCTCCCTCACCCAGACGCCACGGCACTTCCTCAAAACCACCTCCCTCACCCAGAAACAATAGCATTCCCTCAGCACCGCCTCCCTCACCCAGACACTGTGACACTCCCTCGCTACTGCCTCCCTAACCCAGACACTGTGACACTCCCTCAGAACTGCCTCCCTCACCCAGACACTGTGACACTCCCTCAGCACTGCCTCCCTCACCCAGACACTGTGACACTCCCTCAGCACTGCCTCCCTCACCCAGACACTGTGACACTCCCTCAGCACTGCCTCCCTCACCCAGACACTGTGACACTCCCTCAGCACTGCCTCCCTCATGCCGACACTGTGACACTCCCTCGCCACTGACTCTCTCACCCCGACACTGTGACACTCCCTCGGCACCGCCTCCCTCTCACCGACACTGTGAAACTCCCACAGCACCGCCTCCCTCACCCAGACACTGTGACACTCCCTCAGCACTGCCTCCCTCACCCAGACTCTGTGGCACTCCCTCAGCACTGCCTCCCTCACCCAGACACTGTGACACTCCCTCAGCACTGCCTCCCTCACCCAGACTCTGTGGCACTCCCTCAGCACTGCCTCCCTCACACAGACACTGTGACACTCCCACGGCACCGCCTCCCTCACCCCGACACTGTGGCAGTCCCTCGGTTCTGCCTCCCTCACCCTGACATGGTGACACACCCTCGGCACAGCCTCCCCCCGACCCCGATGCCGTGACACTCCCTCAAAACCGACTCGCTCAACGAGGCACACTGGCAATCCCTCTGCACCGGCTCCCTTACCCAGACACCGCGGCACTCCCTCAAAACCGCCTCCCTCACCCAGAAACCATGGCATTCCCTCAGCACCGACTCCCTCACCCAGACACTGTGACACTCCCTCAGCACTGCCACCCTCACCCAGACACTGTGACACTCCATCGGCACTGCCACCCCCCACCCCGACACTGTGACACTCCCTCAGCACTGCCTCCCTCACCCTGACACTGTGGCACTCTCTTGGCGCAGCCTCCCTCACCCCGACACTGTGGCACACTCTCGGCACAGCCTATCGCCACCCCGGCACTGCGGCATTCCCTCGGCACTGCCTCACTAACCCTGAGACCGCGGCACTACCTCGGCACCGCCTCCCTCACCCAGACACCGCGGTACTCCCTCAGCACCACCCTCCTCATCCAGACACCGCGGCACCCCCATCGGCACTGCCTCCCTCACCCCCACACAGTGGCACTCCCTCGGCACTGCCTCCCTCAAACCGACACAGTGACACTCCCTCAGCACTGCCTCCCTCACCCAGACACTGTGACACTCCCTCGGCACAGCCTCCCTCACCCAGACACTGTGGCACTCCCTCGGTTCTGCCTCCCTCACCCCGACATTTTGACACACCCTCGGGACTGCCTCCCCCCGACCCCGATGCCGTGACACTCCCTCAAAACCGACTCGCTCACCGAGGCACAGTGGCACTCCCTCTGCACCGCCTCCCTCACCCAGACGCCACGGCAATCCCTCAAATCCGCATCCCTCACCCAGAAACCGTGGCATTCCCTCAGCACCGCCTCCCTCACCCAGACACTGTGACACTCCCTCGGCACTGGCTCCCTCACCCAGACACTGTGACACTCCCTCAGCACTGCCTCCCTCACCCAGACACTGTGACAGTCCCTTGGCACCGCCTCCCTCACCCAGGCACCGCGGCACTCCCTCGGCACTGCCTCACTCACCCAGACACTGTGACACTCCCTCAGCACCGCCTCCCTCACCCAGACACCGTGACACTCCCTCAGCACCGCCTCCCTCACCCCGACACTGTGACACTCCCTCAGCACTGCCTCCCTCACCCAGACACTGTGACACTCCCTTGGCACTGGCTCCCTCACCCAGACACTGTGACACTCCCTCAGCACTGCCTCCCTCACCCAGACACTGTGACACTCCCTCAGCACCGCCTCCCTCACCCAGACACTGTCACACTCCCTCAGCACTGCCTCCCTCACCCAGACACTGTGACACTCCCTCAGCACTGCCTCCCTCACCCAGACACTGTGACACTCCCTCAACACCGTCTCCCTCACCCAGACACTGTCACACTCCCTCAGCACTGCCTCCCTCACCCCAACACCGTGACACTCCCTCGGCACTGCCTCCCTCACCCAGACACTGTGGCACTCCCTCGGCACCGCCTCCCTCACACAGACACTGTGACACTCCCTCAGCACTGCCTCCCTCACCCAGACACTGTGACATTTCCTCAGCACTGCCTCCCTCAGCCCGACACTGTGACGCTCCCTCGGCACTGCCTCCCTCACACAGACACTGTGGCACTCCCTCGGCACTGCCTCCCTCACACAGACACTGTGACAATCCCTCAACACTTCCTCCCTCACCCAGACACTGTGACACTCCCTCAGCACCGCCTCCCTTGCCCAGACACTGTGACACTCCCTCAGCACTGCCTCCCTCACCCAGACACTGTGACACTCCCTCAGCACTGCCTCCCTCACCCGAACACTGTGACACTCCCTCGCCACTGACTCTCTCACCCCGACACTGTGACACTCCCTCAGCACCGCCTCCCTCTCACCGACACTGTGAAACTCCCACAGCACCGCCTCCCTCTCACCGACACTGTGACACACCCTCGCCACTGCCTCCCTCACCCCGAAACTGTGACACTCCCTCTGCACCGCCTCCCTCACCCAGACGCCACGGCACTTCCTCAAAACCACCCTCCCTCACCCAGAAACAATAGCATTCCCTCAGCACCGCCTCCCTCACCCAGACACTGTGACACTCCCTCGCTACTGCCTCCCTCACCCAGACACTGTGACACTCCCTCAGAACTGCCTCCCTCACCCAGACACTGTGACACTCCCTCAGCACTGCCTCCCTCACCCAGACACTGTGACACTCCCTCAGCACTGCCTCCCTCACCCAGACACTGTGACACTCCCTCAGCACTGCCTCCCTCACCCAGACACTGTGACACTCCCTCAGCACTGCCTCCCTCATGCCGACACTGTGACACTCCCTCGCCACTGACTCTCTCACCCCGACACTGTGACACTCCCTCAGCACCGCCTCCCTCTCACCGACACTGTGAAACTCCCACAGCACCGCCTCCCTCACCCAGACACTGTGACACTCCCTCAGCACTGTCTCCCTCACCCAGACTCTGTGGCACTCCCTCAGCACTGCCTCCCTCACCCAGACACTGTGACACTCCCTCAGCACTGCCTCCCTCACCCAGACTCTGTGGCACTCCCTCAGCACTGCCTCCCTCACCCAGACACTGTGACACTCCCACGGCACCGCCTCCCTCACCCCGACACTGTGGCAGTCCCTCGGTTCTGCCTCCCTCACCCTGACATGGTGACACACCCTCGGCACAGCCTCCCCCCGACCCCGATGCCGTGACACTCCCTCAAAACCGACTCGCTCAACGAGGCACACTGGCACTCCCTCTGCACCACCTCCCTCACCCAGACGCCACGAAACTCCCTCAAAACCGCAGCCCTCACCCAGAAACCGTGGCAATCCCTCAAAACCGCCTCCCTCACCCAGAAATCATGGCATTCCCTCAGCACCGCCTCCCTCACCCAGACACTGTGGCACTCCCTCAGCACCGCCTCCCTCACCCAGACACTGTGACACTCCCTCAGCACCGCCTCCCTCACCCCGACACTGTGACACTCCCTCAGCGCTGCCTCCCTCACCCCGACACTGTGACACTCCCTCAGCACCGCCTCCCTCACCCAGACACTGTGACACTCCCTCAGCACTGCCTCCCTCACCCAGACACTGTGACACTCCCTCAGCACTGCCTCCCTCACCCCGACACTGTGACACTCCCTCAGCACTGCCTCCCTCACCCCGACACTGTGGCACTCCCTCAGCACTGCCTCCCTCACCCAGACACTGTGACATTTCCTCAGCACTGCCTCCCTCACCGCGACACTGTGACACTCCCTCAGCACTGCCTCCCTCACCCAGACACTGTGACACTCCCTCAGCACTGCCTCCCTCACCCAGACACTGTGACACTCCCTCGGCACTGCCTCCCTCACCCAGACACTGTGACACTCCCTCGGCACTGCCTCCCTCACCCAGACACTGTGACACTCCCTTGGCACTGCCTCCCTCACCCAGACACTGTGACACTCCCTCGGCACTTCCTCCCTCACCCAGACACTGTGACACTCCCTCAGCACTGCCTCCCTCACCCCGACACTGTGACACTCCCTCGGCACTGCCACCCTCACCCCGACACTGTGGCACTCCCTCAGCACTGCCTCCCTCACCCAGACACTGTGACACTCCCTCGGTTCTGCCTCCCTCACCCCGACAATGTGACACTCCCTCAGCACTGCCTCCCTCACCCCAACACTGACACTCCCTCGGCACAGCCTCCCTCACCCAGACACAGCGGCACTCCCTCGGCACTGCCTCCCACACCCAGACACCGTGACACTCCGTCGGCACAGCCTAACCCCACCCCGACACTGTGACACTCCCTCGGCACAGCCTAACCCCACCCCAACACTGTGACACTCCCTCGGCACAGCCTACCCCCACCCCGAAACCGTGACACTCCCTCGGTACTGCCTCACTCACCCAGACACCGCGGCACTCCCTCGGCACTGCCTCCCTCACCCCGACACTGACACTCACTCAGCACTGCCTCCCTCACCCAGACACTGTGACACTCCCTCAGCACTGCCTCCCTCACCCAGACACTGTGACACTCCCTCAGCGCTGCCTCCCTCACCCAGACACTGTGACACTCCCTCAGCACCGCCTCCCTCACCCAGACACTGTGACACTCCCTCGGCACTGCCTCCCTCACCCAGACACTGTGACACTCCCTCGGCACTGCCTCCCTCACCCCAACACTGTGATTCTCCCTCGGCACTGCCCACTCCAAACGCGACACTGACACTCCCTCGGCACTGCCTCCCCAACCCCGACACTGTGACACTCCCTCGGCGCTGCCTCCCCCACCCCGACACTGCGGCACTCCCTCGGCGCTGCTTCCCTCACCCAGACACTGCGGCACTCCCTCGGCACAGCCTCTCCCCACCCCGACACTGTCACCCTCACCCCGACACTGTGGCGCTCCCTCTGCACAGCCTCTCCCCACCCTAACACTGCCTCCCTCACCCCGACACTGTGGCGCTCCCTCGGCACAGCCCACCTCCACCCCGACACTGCCTCCCTCACCCCGACACTGTGGCGCTCCCTCGGCACAGCCCACCCCCACCCCGACACTGCCTCCCTCACCCCGACACTCTGGCGCTCCCTCGTCACAGCCCATCCCCACCCCGACACTGCCTCCCTCACCCCGACACCGTGGCGCTACCTCGGCGCAGCCCACCGCCACCCCGACACCGAGGCGCTCCCTCGGCGCAGCCCACGCCCACCCCGACACCACGGCTCTCCCCCGGCACAGCCCACCCCGACACCGCGTCACATCACCGGCACAGCCCACCCCGACACCGCAGCACTCCCCCGGCACAGCCCACCCCGACACCGCAGCACTCCCTCGGCACAGCCTACCCCCACCCCGACACCGTGACACTCCCTCGGCACATCCTACCCCCACCCCGACACCGTGACACTCCCACGGCACTGCCTCCCTCACCCAGACACCGCGGTACTCCCTCGGCACTGCCTCCCTCACCCAGACACCGTGACACTCCCTCGGCACGGCCTCCTCCACACCGACACTGCGGCACTCTCTCGTCATAGCTTACTCCCACGCCGACACTGCGGCACTTTCTCGGCACAGGCTATCCACACCCCGACATTGACACTCCCTCGGCACAGTCTATCCCTCACCCAGACACTGTGACACTCCCTTGGCACTGCCTCCCTCACCCAGATACTGTGACACTCCCTCAGCACTGCCTCCCTCTCACCGACACTGTGACACTCCCTCGGCACTGCCTCCCTCTCACCGACACTGTGACACTCCCTCGGCACTGCCTCCCTGACACTGTGACACTCGCTCGGCACTGCCTCCCTCACCCAGACACCTCGGCACTGCCTCCCTCACCCAGACACTGTGACACTCCCTCAGCACTGCCTACCTCACTGAGACACTGTGACACTCCCTCGGCACCGCCTCCCTCACCCAGACACTGTGACACTCCCTCAGAACCGCCTCCCTCACCCAGACACTGTGACACTCCCTCAGCACTGCCTCCCTCACCCAGACACTGTGACACTCCCTCGGCACTGCCTCCCTCACCCAGACACTGTGACACTCCCTCTGCACTGCCTCCCTCACCCAGACACTGTGACACTCCCTCGGCACTGCCTCCCTCACCCAGACACTGTGGCACTCCCTCGGCACTGCCTCCCTCACCCAGACACTGTGACACTCCCTCGGCACTGCCTCCCTCACCCAGACACTGTGACACTCCCTCAGCACTGCCTCCCTCACCCAGACACTGTGGCACTCCCTCGGCACCGCCTCCCTCACCCAGACACTGTGACACTCCCTCAGCACTACCTCCCTCACCCAGACACTGTGACACTCCCTCGGCACTGCCTCCCTCACCCAGACACCGCGGCACTCCCTCTGCACCGCCTCCCTCACCCAGACATTGACACTCCCTCAGCACTGCCTCCCTCACCCTGACACTGTGACACTCCCTCGGCACTGCCTCCTTCACCCAGACACTGCGGCACTCCCTCGGCACAGCCCACCCCAAACGCGACACTGACACTCCCTCGGCACTGCCTCCCCCACCCCGACACTGTGGCACTCCCTCGGCGCTGCCTCCACCACCCCGACACTGCAGCACTCCCTCGGCGCTGCCTCCCTCACCCCGACACTGTGGCGCTCCTTCTGCACAGCCTCTCCCCACCCCAACACTGCCTCCCTCACCCCGCCCCTGTGGCGCTCCCTCGGCACAGCCCACCCCCACCCCGACACTGCCTCCCTCACCCCGACACTGTGGCGCTCCCTCGGCACAGCCCACCCCCACCCCGACACTGCCTCCCTCACCCCGACACTCTGGCGCTCCCTCGTCACAGCCCATCCCCACCCCGACACTGCCTCCCTCACCCCGACAGTCTGGCGCTCCCTCGTCACAGCCCATCCCCACCCCGACACTGCCTCCCTCACCCCAACACCGTGGCACACCCTCGGCACAGCCCACATCCACACCGACACCCGCGGCTCGCCCTCGGCGCAGCCCACGCCCACCCCGACACCGCGGCACTCCCCCGGCACAGCCCACCCCGACACCGCGGCACTCCCCCGGCACAGCCCACCCCGACACCGCGGCACTCCCCCGGCACAGCCCACCCCGACACCGCAGCACTCCCCCGGCACAGCCCAACCCGACACCGCGACACTCCCCCGGCACAGCCCACCCCGACACCGCGGCACTCCCCCGGCACAGCCCAAACCAACACCGCGGCACTGCCTCGGCATAGCCTACCCCCACCCCGACACCGTGACACTCCCTCGGCACTGCCTCCCTCACCCAGACACCGCGGCACTCCCTCGGCACTGCCTCCCTCACCCAGACACCGTGACATCCCTCGGCATAGCCTACCCCCACCCCGACCCTGCTGCACTCCCCAGGCACAGCCTACCCCCACCCCGACACTGACACTCCCTCGGCACAGCCTACCCCCACCCCGACACCGTGACACTCCCTCAGCACTGCCTCCCTCACCCAGACACCGCAGCACTCCCTCGGCACTGCCTCTCTCACCCAGACACCGTGACACTCCCTCGGCACTGCCTCCTGCACCACGACACTGCGGCACTCTCTCGGCACAGCCTACCCCCACCCCGACACTGACACTCCCTCGGCACTGCCTCCCTCACCCAGACACTGTGACACTCCCTCAGAACTGCCTCCCTCACCCAGACACTGTGACACTCCCTCGGCACTGCCTCCCTCACCCAGACACTGTGACACTCCCTCGGCACTGCCTTCCTCACCTAGACACTGTGACACTCCCTCAGCACTGCCTTCCTCTCCCTGATACTGTGACACTGCTTCGGAGCTGCCTCCCCCAAACCGACACTGCGGCACTCCCTCGGCACTGCTGCCCTCACCCCGACACTGTGACACTCCCTCAGCACCGCCTCCCTCACCCAGACACTGTGACACTCCCCCGACACTGCCTCCCTCACCCCGACACTCTGGCGCTCCCTCGGCACAGCCCATCACCACCCCGACACTGCCTCCCTCACCCCGACACTCTGGCACTCCCTCGTCACAGGCCATCCCCACCCCGACACTGCCTCCCTCACCCCGAGACCGTGGCGCTCCCTCGGCACAGCCCACCCCCACCCCGACGCCGCGGCGCTCCCTCGGCACAGCCCACCCCCAACCCGACGCCGCGGAGCTCCCCCGGCACAGCCCACCCCGACGCCGCGGCGCTCCCCCGGCACAGCCCACCCCGACGCCGCAGCGCTCCCCCCGGCACAGCCCACCCCGACGCCGCGGCGCTCCCCCGGCACAGCCCACCCCGACGCCGCGGCGCTCCCCCGGCACAGCCCACCCCGACGCCTCGGCGCTCCCCCGGCACAGCCCACCCCGACGCCTCGGCGCTCCCCCGGCACAGCCCACCCCGACACCGCGGCGCTTCCCCGGCACAGCCCACGCTGACACCGAGGCACTCCCCCGGCACAGCCCACCCCGACACCGCGGCACTCCCCCGGCACAGCCTACCTCCACCCAGACACCGCGGCACTCCCTCGGCACTGCCTCCCTCACCCAGACACCGCGACACTCCCTCGACACAGCCTACCCCCACCCCCGACCCCGTGGCACCCCCTCGGCACAGCCTACCCCCACCCCGACACTCCTTCGGCACTGCCTCCCTCACCCAGACACCGCGACACTCCCTCGGCACAGTCTACCCCCCACCCCGACACTCCCTCGGCACTGCCTCCTCCACACCGACACCGCGGCACTCTCTCGGCACAGCCTATCCCCACTCCGACACCGCGACACTCCCTCAGCACAGCCTATCCCCACCCCGACACCGCAACACACCCTCGGCACCCGCCTCCCTCACCCCGACACCGTGACACTCCCTCGGCACCGCCTCACTCACCCCGACACCGTGACACTCCCTCGGCGCCGCCTCCCTCACCACGACACCGTGACACTCCCTCGGCACAGCCTACCCCCACGCCGAGACCGCGGCACTCCCTCGGCACAGCCTACCCCCACCCCCGACACTGCGGCAGTCTCTCGGCACAGCATATCCCCACCCCGACACTGCGGCACTCTCTCGGCACAGCCTATCCCCACCACGACACTGACACTCCCTCGGCACAGCCTATCCCCACCCCGACACTGACACTCCCTCAGCACCGCCTCCCTCACCCAGACACCGTGACACTCCCTCGGCACTGCCTCACCCACCCCGACACTGTGACACTCCCTCAGCACTGCCTCCCTCACCCAGACACTGTGACACTCCCTCAGCACTGCCTCCCTCACCCAGACACTGTGACACTCCCTCAGCACCGCCTCCCTCACCCAGACACTGTGACACTCCCTCGGCACCGCCTCCCTCACCCAGACACCGTGACACTCCCTCAGCACTGCCTCCCTCACCCAGACACCGTGACACTCCCTCAGCACTGCCTCCCTCACCCAGACACTGTGACACTCGCTCGGCACTGCCTCCCTCACCCACAAACTGTGGCACTCCCTCGGCCTTGCCTCCCTCACCCAGACACTGTGACACTCCCTCAGCACCGCCTCCCTCACCCAGACACTGTGACAATCCCTCAGCACCGCCTCCCTCACCCAGAAACTGTGACACTCCCTCAGCACTGCCTCCCTCACCCAGACACTGTGACACTCCTTCGCCACTGCCTCCCTCACCCAGACACTGTGACACTCCCTCAGCACTGCCTCCCTCTCACCGACACTGTGACACTCCCTCGCCACTGCCTCCCTCACCCCGACACTGTGACACTCCCTCAGCACCGACTCCCTCACCCAGACACTGTGACACTCCCTCAGCACCACCTCCCTCTCCCCGACACTGTGACACTCCCTCGCCACTGCCTCCCTCACCCCGACACTGTGACACTCCCCTCGCCACTGCCTCCCTCACCCCGACACTGTGACACTCCCTTGCCACTGCCTCCCTCACCCAGACACTGTGGCACTCTCTCGGCGCTGCCTCCCCCATTCAGACACCGCGGCACTCCATCGGCACTGCCTCCCCCACCCCGACACCGTGGCACTCCCTCAGTACTGCCTCCCTCAAACCGACACAGTGACACTCCCTCGGCACTGCTTCCCTCAAACCGACACAGTGACACTCCCTCAGCACTGCCTCACTCACCCAGACACTGTGACACTCCCTCAGCACTGCCTCCCCCGACCACGACACTGTGACACTCCCTCGGCACTGCCTCCCTCACCCAGACACTGTGACACTCCCTCGGCACTGCCTCCCTCACCCAGACACTGTGACACTCCCTCAGCACCGCCTCCCTCACCCCGACACTGTGACACTCCCTCAGCACCGCCTCCCTGACCCCGACACTGTGACACTCCCTCGGCACTGCCTCCCTCACCCAGACACTGTGACACTCCCTCGGCACTGCCTCCCTCACCCAGACACTGTGACACTCCCTCGGCACTGCCTCCCTCACCCCGACACTGTGACAGTCCCTCGGCACTGCCTCCCTCACCCAGACACTGTGACACTGACACTCCCGCAGCACTGCCTCCCTCACCCAGACACTGTGACACTCCCTCAGCACCGCCTCCCTCACCCCAACACTGTGACACTCCCTCGGCACTGCCTCCCTCACCCAGACACTGTAACACTCCCTCAGCACTGCCTCCCTCACCCCAACACTGTGACACTCCCTCAGCACTGCCTCCCTCACCCAGACACTGTAACACTCCCTCAGCACTGCCTCCCTCACCCCAACACTGTGACAATCCTTCAGCACTGCCTCCCTCACCCAGACACCCCGGCACTCCCTCAGCACCGCCTCCCTCACCCAGACACTGTGACACTCCCTCAGCACTGCCTCCCTCACCCAGACACCCCGGCACTCCCTCAGCACTGCCTCCCTCACCCAGACACTGTGACACTCCCTCGGCACAGCCTACCCCCACGCCGAAACTGCGGCACTCCCTCGGCACAGCCTACCCCCACGCCGAAACTGCGGCACTCCCTCGGCACAGCCTACCCCCACCCCGACACTGCAGCACTCTCTCGGCACAGCCTATCCCCACCCCGACACTGACACTCCCTCGGCACAGCCTGTCCCCACCCCGACACTGACACTCCCTCAGCACCGCCTCCCTCACCCAGACACCGTGACACTCACTCGGCACTGCCTCCCCCAACCCGACACTGTGACACTCCCTCGGCACTGCCTCCCTCACCCAGACACTGTGACACTCCCTCGGCACTGCCTCCCTCACCCAGACACTGTGACACTCCCTCGGCACCGCCTCCCTCACCCAGACACTGTGACACTCCCTCGGCACTGCCTCCCTCACCCAGACACCGTGACACTCCATCGGCACTGCCTCCCTCACCCAGACACTGTGACACTCCCTCAGCACTGCCTCCCTCACCCAGACACTGTGAGACTCGCTCGGCACTGCCTCCCTCACCCACAAACTGTGGCACTCACTCGGCCTTGCCTCCCTCACCCAGACACTGTGACACTCCCTCAGCACCGCCTCCCTCACCCAGACACTGTGACACTCCCTCAGCACCGCCTCCCTCACCCAGACACTGTGACACTCCCTCAGCACCACCTCCCTCACCCAGACACTGTGACACTCCCTCAGCACCGCCTCACTCACCCAGACACTGTGACACTCCCTCGCCACTGCCTCCCTCACCCAGACACTGTGACACTCCCTCAGCACAGCCTCCCTCTCACCGACACTGTGACACTCCCTCAGCACTGCCTCCCTCTCACCGACACTGTGACACTCCCTCGCCACTGCCTCCCTCTCACCGACACTGTGACACTCCCTCGCCACTGCCTCCCTCACCCCGACACTGTGACACTCCCTCAGCACCGACTCCCTCACCCAGACACTGTGACACTCCCTCAGCACCGCCTCCCTCACCCAGACACTGTGACACTCCCTCGCCACTGCCTCCCTCACACAGACACTGTGACACTCCCTCAGCACTGCCTCCCTCTCACCGACACTGTGACACACCCTCAGCACTGCCTCCCTCTCACCGACACTGTGACACTCCCTCGCCACTGCCTCCCTCTCACCGACACTGTGACACTCCCTCGCCACTGCCTCCCTCTCACCGACACTGTGACACTCCCTCGCCACTGCCTCCCTCACCCCGACACTGTGACACTCCCTCAGCACCGACTCCCTCACCCCGACACTGTGACACTCCCTCAGCACCACGTCCCTCACCCCGACACTGTGACACTCCCTCGCCACTGCCTCCCTCACCCCGACACTGTGACTCTCCCTCGCCACTGCCTCCCTCACCCCGACACTGTGACACTCCCTCGCCGCTGCCTCCCTCACCCCGACACTGTGGCACTCTCTCGGCGCTGCCCCCCCCATCCAGACACCGCGGCACTCCATCGGCACTGCCTCCCCCACCGCTACACTGTGACACTCCCTCAGCACCGCCTCCCTCACCCAGACACTGTGACACTCCCTCAGCACCGCCTCCCTCACCCAGACACTGTGACACTCCCTCAGCACCGCCTCTGTCACCCCGACACTGTGGCACTCCCTCGCCACTGCCTCCCTCACCCCGAAACTGTGGCACTCTCTCGGCGCTGCCTACCCCATCCAGACACCGCGGCACTCCTTCGGCACTGCCTCCCCCACCCCGACACTGTGCCACTCCCTCGGTACTGCCTCTCTCAAACCGACACAGTGACACTCCCTCGGCACTGCTTCCCTCACACCGACACAGTGACACTCCCTCAGCACTGCCTCCCTCACCCAGACACTGTGACACTCCCTCAGCACTGCCTCCCCCGACCTCGACACTGTGACACTCCCTCGGCACTGCCTCCCTCACCCAGACACTGTGACACTCCCTCGGCACTGCCTCCCTCACCCAGACACTGTGACACTCCCTCGGCACTGCCTCCCTCACCCAGACACTGTGACACTCCCTCGGCACTGCCTCCCTCACCCAGACACTGTGACACTCCCTCGGCACTGCCTCCCTCACCCAGACACTGTGACACTCCCTCGGCACTGCCTCCCTCACCCCGACACTGTGACACTCCCTCGGCACTGCCTCCCTCACCCAGACACTGTGACACTCCCTCGGCACTGCCTCCCTCACCCAGACACTGTGACACTCCCTCGGCACTGCCTCCCTCACCCAGACACTGTGACACTCCCTCGGCACTGCCTCCCTCACCCAGACACTGTAACACTCCCTCAGCACTGCCTCCCTCACCCCAACACTGTGACACTCCCTCAGCACTGCCTCCCTCACCCAGACACTGTAACACTCCCTCAGCACTGCCTCCCTCACCCCAACACTGTGACAATCCCTCAGCACCGCCTCCCTCACCCAGACACGGTGACACTCCCTCGGGACTGCCTCCCTCACCCAGACACCCCGGCACTCCCTCAGCACCGCCTCCCTCACCCAGACACTGTGACACTCCCTCAGCACTGCCTCCCTCACCCAGACACTGTGACACTCCCTCAGCACTGCCTCCCTCACCCAGACACTGTGACGCTCCCTCAGCACTGCCTCCCCCACCCCGACACTGTGGCGCTCCCTCGGCACAGCCTCTCGCCACCCCCGACACTACCTCCCTCACCCCGACACTGTGGCACTCCATCGGCACAGCCTATCCCCACCCCGACACCGTGACACTCCCTCGGCACAGCCTCCCTCACCCAGACACCGCGGCACTCCCTCGGCACTGCCTCCCACACCCAGACACCGTGACACTCCGCCGGCACAGCCTCCTCCACACCGACACTGTGACACTCCCTCAGCACTGCCTCCATCACCCCGACACTGTGACACTCCCTCGGCACCGCCTACCCCCACCCCGAAACTGTGACACTCCCTCGGCACTGCCTCCCTCACCCAGACACCGCGGCACTCACTCGGCACTGCCTCCCTCACCCAGACACTGTGACACTCCCTCGGCACTGCCTCCTCCACGCCGACACTGCGGCATTCTCTCAGAACAGCCTATCCCCACCCCGACACTGTGACACTCCCTCGGCACCGCCTCCGTCACCCCGACACTGTGGCACTCCCTCGCCACTGCCTCCCTCACCCCGAAACTGTGGCACTCTCTCGGCGCTGCCTACCCCATCCAGACACCGCGGCACTCCTTCGGCACTGCCTCCCCCACCCCGACACTGTGGCACTCCCTCGGTACTGCCTCCCTCACCCAGACACTGTGACGCTCCCTCAGCACTGCCTCCCCCACCCCGACACTGTGGCGCTCCCTCGGCACAGCCTCTCGCCACCCCCGACACTACGTCCCTCACCCCGACACTGTGGCACTCCATCGGCACAGCCTATCCCCACCCCGACACCGTGACACACCCTCGGCACAGCCTCCCTCACCCAGACACCGCGGCACTCCCTCGGCACTGCCTCCCACACCCAGACACCGTGACACTCCGTCGGCACAGCCTCCTCCACACCGACACTGTGACACTCCCTCAGCACTGCCTCCATCACCCAGACACCGCGGCACTCCCTCGGCACTGCCTCCCACACCCAGACACCGTGACACTCCGTCGGCACAGCCTCCTCCACACCGACACTGTGACACTCCCTCAGCACTGCCTCCATCACCCCGACACTGTGACACTCCCTCGGCACCGCCTATCCCCACCCCGAAACTGTGACACTCCCTCGGCACTGCCTCCCTCACCCAGACACCGCGGCACTCACTCGGCACTGCCTCCCTCACCCCGACACTGTGACACTCCCTCGGCACTGCCTCCCTCTCCCCGACACTGTGACTCTCCCTCGGCACTGCCTCCCTCTCCCCGACACTGTGACTCTCCCTCGGCACTGCCTCCCTCTCCCCGACACTGTGACTCTCCCTCGGCACTGCCTCCCTCTCCCCGACACTGTGACTCTCCCTCGGCACTGCCTCCCTCTCCCAGACACTGTGACTCTCCCTCGGCACTGCCTCCCTCACCCCGACACTGTGACAGTCCCTCGGCACTGCCTCCCTCACCCAGACACTGTGACACTGACACTCCCGCAGCACTGCCTCCCTCACCCAGACACTGTGACACTCCCTCAGCACCGCCTCCCTCACCCCAACACTGTGACACTCCCTCGGCACTGCCTCCCTCACCCAGACACTGTAACACTCCCTCAGCACTGCCTCCCTCACCCCAACACTGTGACACTCCCTCAGCACTGCCTCCCTCACCCAGACACTGTAACACTCCCTCAGCACTGCCTCCCTCACCCCAACACTGTGACAATCCTTCAGCACTGCCTCCCTCACCCAGACACCCCGGCACTCCCTCAGCACCGCCTCCCTCACCCAGACACTGTGACACTCCCTCAGCACTGCCTCCCTCACCCAGACACCCCGGCACTCCCTCAGCACCGCCTCCCTCACCCAGACACTGTGACACTCCCTCGGCACAGCCTACCCCCACGCCGAAACTGCGGCACTCCCTCGGCACAGCCTACCCCCACGCCGAAACTGCGGCACTCCCTCGGCACAGCCTACCCCCACCCCGACACTGCAGCACTCTCTCGGCACAGCCTATCCCCACCCCGACACTGACACTCCCTCGGCACAGCCTGTCCCCACCCCGACACTGACACTCCCTCAGCACCGCCTCCCTCACCCAGACACCGTGACACTCACTCGGCACTGCCTCCCCCAACCCGACACTGTGACACTCCCTCGGCACTGCCTCCCTCACCCAGACACTGTGACACTCCCTCGGCACTGCCTCCCTCACCCAGACACTGTGACACTCCCTCGGCACCGCCTCCCTCACCCAGACACTGTGACACTCCCTCGGCACTGCCTCCCTCACCCAGACACCGTGACACTCCCTCGGCACTGCCTCCCTCACCCAGACACTGTGACACTCCCTCAGCACTGCCTCCCTCACCCAGACACTGTGAGACTCGCTCGGCACTGCCTCCCTCACCCACAAACTGTGGCACTCACTCGGCCTTGCCTCCCTCACCCAGACACTGTGACACTCCCTCAGCACCGCCTCCCTCACCCAGACACTGTGACACTCCCTCAGCACCGCCTCCCTCACCCAGACACTGTGACACTCCCTCAGCACCACCTCCCTCACCCAGACACTGTGACACTCCCTCAGCACCGCCTCACTCACCCAGACACTGTGACACTCCCTCGCCACTGCCTCCCTCACCCAGACACTGTGACACTCCCTCAGCACAGCCTCCCTCTCACCGACACTGTGACACTCCCTCAGCACTGCCTCCCTCTCACCGACACTGTGACACTCCCTCGCCACTGCCTCCCTCTCACCGACACTGTGACACTCCCTCGCCACTGCCTCCCTCACCCCGACACTGTGACACTCCCTCAGCACCGACTCCCTCACCCAGACACTGTGGACACTCCCTCAGCACCGCCTCCCTCACCCAGACACTGTGACACTCCCTCGCCACTGCCTCCCTCACACAGACACTGTGACACTCCCTCAGCACTGCCTCCCTCTCACCGACACTGTGACACACCCTCAGCACTGCCTCCCTCTCACCGACACTGTGACACTCCCTCGCCACTGCCTCCCTCTCACCGACACTGTGACACTCCCTCGCCACTGCCTCCCTCTCACCGACACTGTGACACTCCCTCGCCACTGCCTCCCTCACCCCGACACTGTGACACTCCCTCAGCACCGACTCCCTCACCCCGACACTGTGACACTCCCTCAGCACCACGTCCCTCACCCCGACACTGTGACACTCCCTCGCCACTGCCTCCCTCACCCCGACACTGTGACTCTCCCTCGCCACTGCCTCCCTCACCCCGACACTGTGACACTCCCTCGCCGCTGCCTCCCTCACCCCGACACTGTGGCACTCTCTCGGCGCTGCCCCCCCCATCCAGACACCGCGGCACTCCATCGGCACTGCCTCCCCCACCCCTACACTGTGACACTCCCTCAGCACCGCCTCCCTCACCCAGACACTGTGACACTCCCTCAGCACCGCCTCCCTCACCCAGACACTGTGACACTCCCTCAGCACCGCCTCTGTCACCCCGACACTGTGGCACTCCCTCGCCACTGCCTCCCTCACCCCCGAAACTGTGGCACTCTCTCGGCGCTGCCTACCCCATCCAGACACCGCGGCACTCCTTCGGCACTGCCTCCCCCACCCCGACACTGTGCCACTCCCTCGGTACTGCCTCTCTCAAACCGACACAGTGACACTCCCTCGGCACTGCTTCCCTCACACCGACACAGTGACACTCCCTCAGCACTGCCTCCCTCACCCAGACACTGTGACACTCCCTCAGCACTGCCTCCCCCGACCTCGACACTGTGACACTCCCTCGGCACTGCCTCCCTCACCCAGACACTGTGACACTCCCTCGGCACTGCCTCCCTCACCCAGACACTGTGACACTCCCTCGGCACTGCCTCCCTCACCCAGACACTGTGACACTCCCTCGGCACTGCCTCCCTCACCCAGACACTGTGACACTCCCTCGGCACTGCCTCCCTCACCCAGACACTGTGACACTCCCTCGGCACTGCCTCCCTCACCCCGACACTGTGACACTCCCTCGGCACTGCCTCCCTCACCCAGACACTGTGACACTCCCTCGGCACTGCCTCCCTCACCCAGACACTGTGACACTCCCTCGGCACTGCCTCCCTCACCCAGACACTGTGACACTCCCTCGGCACTGCCTCCCTCACCCAGACACTGTAACACTCCCTCAGCACTGCCTCCCTCACCCCAACACTGTGACACTCCCTCAGCACTGCCTCCCTCACCCAGACACTGTAACACTCCCTCAGCACTGCCTCCCTCACCCCAACACTGTGACAATCCCTCAGCACCGCCTCCCTCACCCAGACACGGTGACACTCCCTCGGGACTGCCTCCCTCACCCAGACACCCCGGCACTCCCCTCAGCACCGCCTCCCTCACCCAGACACTGTGACACTCCCTCAGCACTGCCTCCCTCACCCAGACACTGTGACACTCCCTCAGCACTGCCTCCCTCACCCAGACACTGTGACGCTCCCTCAGCACTGCCTCCCCCACCCCGACACTGTGGCGCTCCCTCGGCACAGCCTCTCGCCACCCCCGACACTACCTCCCTCACCCCGACACTGTGGCACTCCATCGGCACAGCCTATCCCCACCCCCGACACCGTGACACTCCCTCGGCACAGCCTCCCTCACCCAGACACCGCGGCACTCCCTCGGCACTGCCTCCCACACCCAGACACCGTGACACTCCGCCGGCACAGCCTCCTCCACACCGACACTGTGACACTCCCTCAGCACTGCCTCCATCACCCCGACACTGTGACACTCCCTCGGCACCGCCTACCCCCACCCCGAAACTGTGACACTCCCTCGGCACTGCCTCCCTCACCCAGACACCGCGGCACTCACTCGGCACTGCCTCCCTCACCCAGACACTGTGACACTCCCTCGGCACTGCCTCCTCCACGCCGACACTGCGGCATTCTCTCAGAACAGCCTATCCCCACCCCGACACTGTGACACTCCCTCGGCACCGCCTCCGTCACCCCCGACACTGTGGCACTCCCTCGCCACTGCCTCCCTCACCCCGAAACTGTGGCACTCTCTCGGCGCTGCCTACCCCATCCAGACACCGCGGCACTCCTTCGGCACTGCCTCCCCCACCCCGACACTGTGGCACTCCCTCGGTACTGCCTCCCTCACCCAGACACTGTGACGCTCCCTCAGCACTGCCTCCCCCACCCCGACACTGTGGCGCTCCCTCGGCACAGCCTCTCGCCACCCCCGACACTACGTCCCTCACCCCGACACTGTGGCACTCCATCGGCACAGCCTATCCCCACCCCGACACCGTGACACACCCTCGGCACAGCCTCCCTCACCCAGACACCGCGGCACTCCCTCGGCACTGCCTCCCACACCCAGACACCGTGACACTCCGTCGGCACAGCCTCCTCCACACCGACACTGTGACACTCCCTCAGCACTGCCTCCATCACCCAGACACCGCGGCACTCCCTCGGCACTGCCTCCCACACCCAGACACCGTGACACTCCGTCGGCACAGCCTCCTCCACACCGACACTGTGACACTCCCTCAGCACTGCCTCCATCACCCCGACACTGTGACACTCCCTCGGCACCGCCTATCCCCACCCCGAAACTGTGACACTCCCTCGGCACTGCCTCCCTCACCCAGACACCGCGGCACTCACTCGGCACTGCCTCCCTCACCCCGACACTGTGACACTCCCTCGGCACTGCCTCCCTCTCCCCGACACTGTGACTCTCCCTCGGCACTGCCTCCCTCTCCCCGACACTGTGACTCTCCCTCGGCACTGCCTCCCTCTCCCCGACACTGTGACTCTCCCTCGGCACTGCCTCCCTCTCCCCGACACTGTGACTCTCCCTCGGCACTGCCTCCCTCTCCCCGACACTGTGACTCTCCCTCGGCACTGCCTCCCTCTCCCCGACACTGTGACTCTCCCTCGGCACTGCCTCCCTCTCCCCGACACTATTGACTCTCCCTCGGCACAGCCTCCCCCACCCCGACACTGTGACACTCCCTCGGCGCTGCCTCCCCCACCCCGACACTGCGGCACTCCCACGGCGCTGCCTCCCTCACCCAGACACTGCGGCACTCCCTCGGCACTGCCTCCCTCACCCAGACACTGTGACACTCCCTCTGCACAGCCTCTCCCCACCCTAACACTGCCTCCCTCACCCCGACACTGTGGCGCTCCCTCGGCACAGCCCACCTCCACCCCGACACTGCTTCCCTCACCCCGACACTGTGACGTTCCCTCGTCACAGCCCATCCCCACCCCGACACTGCCTCCCTCACCCCGACACCGTGGCGCGACCTCGGCGCAGCCCACCCCCACCCCGACACCGAGGCGCTCCCTCGGCGCAGCCCAAGCCCACCCCGACACCACGGCTCTCCCACGGCACAGCCCATCCCGACACCGCGTCACACCACCGGCACAGCCCATCCCGACACCGCGTCACACCACCGGCACAGCCCAACCCGACACCGCGGCACTCCCCCGGCACAGCCCACCCCGACACCGCGGCACTCCCCCGGCACAGCCCACCCCGACACCGCGGCATTCCCCCCGGCACAGCCCACCCCGACACCGCGGCACTCCCACGGCACATCCTACCACCACCCCGACACCGCGGCACTCCCTCGGCACTGCCTCCCTCACCCCGACACCGCGGCACCGCCTCCCTCACCCCGACACCGCGGCACCGCCTCCCTCACCCCGACACCGCGGCACCGCCTCCCTCACCCCGACACCTCGGCACCGCCTCCCTCACCCAGACACTGTGACGCTCCCTCGGCACCGCCTCCCTCACCCAGACACTGTGACGCTCCCTCGGCACCGCCTCCCTCACCCAGACACTGTGACGCTCCCTCGGCACCGCCTCCCTCACCCAGACACTGTGACGCTCCCTCGGCACCGCCTCCCTCACCCAGACACTGTGACGCTCCCTCGGCACCCGCCTCCCTCACCCAGACACTGACGCTCCCTCGGCACCGCCTCCCTCACCCAGACACTGTGACGCTCCCTCGGCACCGCCCTCCCTCACCCAGACACTGTGACGCTCCCTCGGCACCGCCTCCCTCACCCAGACACTGTGACGCTCCCTCGGCACCCGCCTCCCTCACCCAGACACTGTGACGCTCCCTCGGCACCGCCTCCCTCACCCAGACACTGTGACGCTCCCTCGGCACCGCCTCCCTCACCCAGACACTGTGACGCTCCCTCGGCACCGCCTCCCTCACCCAGACACTGTGACACTCCCTCTGCACAGCCTCTCCCCACCCTAACACTGCCTCCCTCACCCCGACACTGTGGCGCTCCCTCGGCACAGCCCACCTCCACCCCGACACTGCTTCCCTTACCCCGACACTGTGGCGTTCCCTCGTCACAGCCCATCCCCACCCCGACACTGCCTCCCTCACCCCGACACCGTGGCGCGACCTCGGCGCAGCCCACCCCCACCCCGACACCGAGGCGCTCCCTCGGCGCAGCCCAAGCCCGCCCCGACACCACGGCTCTCCCACGGCACAGCCCATCCCGACACCCGCGTCACACCGCCGGCACAGCCCAACCCGACACCGCGGCACTCCGCCGGCACAGCCCACCCCGACACCGCGGCACTCCCCCGGCACAGCCCACCCCGACACCGCGGCACTCCCCCGGCACAGCCCACCCCGACACCGCGGCACTCCCCCGGCACAGCCCACCCCGACACCGCGGCACTCCCCCGGCACAGCCCACCCCCGACACCTCGGCACTCCCTCGGCACCGCCTCCCTCACCCCGACACCGCGGCACCGCCTCCCTCACCCCGACACCGCGGCACCGCCTCCCTCACCCCGACACCGCGGCACCGCCTCCCTCACCCCGACACCTCGGCACCCGCCTCCCTCACCCAGACACTGTGACACTCCCTCGGCACCCGCCTCCCTCACCCAGACACTGACACTCCCTCGGCACCGCCTCCCTCACCCAGACACTGTGACACTCCCTCGGCACCGCCTCCCTCACCCAGACACTGTGACACTCCCTCGGCACCGCCTCCCTCACCCAGACACTGTGACACTCCCTCGGCACCGCCTCCCTCACCCAGACACTGTGACACTCCCTCGGCACCGCCTCCCTCACCCAGACACTGTGACACTCCCTCGGCACCGCCTCCCTCACCCAGACACTGTGACACTCCCTCGGCACCGCCTCCCTCACCCAGACACTGTGACACTCCCTCGGCACCGCCTCCCTCACCCAGACACTGTGACACTCCCTCGGCACCCGCCTCCCTCACCCAGACACTGTGACACTCCCTCGGCACCGCCTCCCTCACCCAGACACTGTGACACTCCCTCGGCACCGCCTCCCTCACCCAGACACTGTGACACTCCCCTCGGCACCGCCTCCCTCACCCAGACACTGTGACACTCCCTCGGCACCGCCTCCCTCACCCAGACACTGTGACACTCCCTCGGCACTGCCACCCTCACCCAGACACTGACACTCCCTCAGCACTGCCTCCCTCACCCAGACACTGTGACACTCCCTCAGCACTGCCTCCCTCTCGCCGACTCTGTGACACTCCCTCGGCACTGCTCGCCCCTCACCCCGACACTCCCTTGGCGCAGCTTATCCCCACCCCGACACCGTGACACTCCCTCGGCACTGCCTCCCTCACCCCGACACTGTGACACTCCCCTCGGCACTCGCCTCCCTCACCCAGGACACTGTGACACTCCCTCGGCACTGCCACCCTCACCCAGACACTGTGACACTCCCTCGGCACTGCCTCCCTCACCCAGACACTGTGACACCTCCCTCGGCACTGCCTCCCTCACCCAGACACTGTGACACTCCCTCGGCACTGCCACCCTCACCCAGACACTGACACTCCCCCTCAGCACTGCCTCCCTCACCCAGACACTGTGACACTCCCTCAGCACTGCCTCCCTCTCGCCGACTCTGTGACACTCCCTCGGCACTGCCCGCCCTCACCCCGACACTCCCTTGGCGCAGCTTATCCCCACCCCGACACCGTGACACTCCCTCGGCACTGCCTCCCTCACCCCGACACTGTGACACTCCCCTCGGCACTGCCTCTTTCACCCAGACACTGCGGCACTCCCTCGGCAATGCCTCCCCCACCCCGACACTGTGGCACTCCCTCGGCGCTGCCTCCACCACCCCCGACACTGCGGCACTCCCCTCGGCGCTGCCCTCCCTCACCCAGACACTGTGGCGCTCCTTCTGCACAGCCTCTCCCCCACCCCAACACTGCCTCCCTCACCCCGACCCTGTGGCGCTCCCTCGGCACAGCCCATCCCCACCCCAACACTGCCTCCCTCACCCCGACCCTGTGGCGCTCCCTCGGCACAGCCCATCCCCACCCCGACACTGCCTCCCTCACCCCAACACCGTGGCACTCCCTCGGCACAGCCCACATCCACCCCGACACCGCGGCTCGCCCTCAGCGCAGCCCACGCCCACCCCGACACCGCGGCACTCCCCCGGCACAGCCCACCCCGACACCGTGGCACTCCCCCCGGCAAAGCCCACCCCGACACCGCGGCACTCCCCGGCACAGCCCACCCCGACACCGCGGCCCTCCCTCGGCATAGCCTACCCCCACCCCGACACCGTGACACTCCCTCGGCACTGCCTCCCTCACCCAGACACCGCGGCACTCCCTCGGCACTGCCCTCCCTCACCCAGACACCGTGACATCCCTCGGCACAGCCTACCCCCACCCCGACCCCGCAGCACTCCCCGGGCACAGCCTACCCCCACCCCGACACTGACACTCCCTCGGCACAGCCTACCCCCCACCCCGACACTGTGGCACTCCCTCGGCGCTGCCTCCACCACCCCGACACTGCGGCACTCCCTCGGCGCTGCCTCCACCACCCCGACACTGTGGCGCTCCTTCTGCACAGCCTCTCCCCACCCCGACACTGCCTCCCTCACCCCGATCCTGTGGCGCTCCCTCGGCACGGCCCATCCCCCACCCCGACACTGCCTCCCTCACCCCAACACCGCGGCTCGCCCTCGGCGCAGCCCACGCCCCCACCCCGACACCGCGGCACTCCCCCCGGCACAGCCCACCCCGACACCGCGGCCACTCCCCCGGCACAGGCCCACCCCCGACACCGCGGCACTCCCCCGGCACAGCCCACCCCGACACCGCGGCACTCCCCCGGCACAGCCCCACCCCGACACCGCGGCACTCCCCCGGCACAGCCCACCCCGACACCGCGGCACTCCCCCGGCACAGCCCACCCCGACACCGCGGCACTCCCCCGGCACAGCCCACCCCGACACCGCGGCACTCCCCCGGCACAGCCCACCCCCGACACCGCGGCACAGCCCAAACCCCCAACGCCGCGGCCCTCCCTCGGCATAGCCTACCCCCACCCCCGACACCGTGACACTCCCTCGGCACTGCCTCCCTCACCCAGACACCGTGACATCCCTCGGCACAGCCTACCCCCCCACCCCGACCCCGCGGCACTCCCCGGGCACAGCCTACCCCCCACCCCGACACTCCCTCGGCACAGCCTACCCCCACCCCGACACCGCGGCACTCCCTCGGCACTGCCTCCCTCACCCAGACACCTCGGCACTCCCTCGCACTGCCTCCCTCACCCAGACACCGTGGCACTCCCTCGGCACTGCCTCCCTCACCCAGACACCGTGGCACTCCCTCGGCACTGCCTCCTTCACCCCGACACTGACACTCCCCTCGGCACTGCCTCCCTCACCCAGACACTGACACTCCTCAGCAGCACCTTCCTCACACAGACACTGTGACAGTCCCCTCAGCACCACCTCCCTCACCCAGACACTGTGACACTCCCTCGGCACCGCCTCCCTCACCCAGACACTGTGACACTCCCTCAGCACCGCCTCCCTCACACAGACACTGTGACACTCCTCAGCACCGCCTCCCTCACACAGACACTGTGACACTCCCTCAGCACTGCCTCCCTCACCCAGACACTGTGACACTCCCTCAGCACCGCCTCCCTCACCCAGACACTGTGACACTCCCTCGGCGCTGCCCCCAACTCCACCAGGTCATTTCCACTCGCTGCAGAAAACCCATTTCTTCCCCGCATTGACCCCCAACTCCTGATAAAAGCTTAAACGTGTTCAACAATTTCAGTGTAACACGAACAGTCAAAGGGAATTGGATCAGTACTCGGGAAAAGTTTGGCAAGGTTGTGAGGAAAGAGTGGGGGGGCTGGTAATTCGTGGACAGCCCTTAGCCCTTTCAATGAGCTAGCACAGACACCATGGCCAAATGGCCTCCTTCAGTTGTCAGAACTGTCCGGGAGCCAAAGAACAGACACAGCGTTAGGCGCGCCCGCTGACAATCTTTAAGAAGCCGTTTTTATTATTGCACATGACCCAGATGAGCACATGGAGGAAAGTAAAACCAGGAAGATGTGAACACAGCGCTGAGCAGAAGGGACTGCAGAACAAGCACCATGTGGACAAACATACACAACCATCCCCCTCGGAGGGGGAGGAAAGGAACAAGACATTGCACAGAAAATAAGAGTAAATAAACATCTCTCCAATAAGTCCAAAAGCTCCCCATCTTCATTCGGGGATATCATTTCTTTTTAATAATAAAGCTAATGTGTATCGGGGCTATTGCAGCTTCCTCTCCCGTTCCCACAGGTCCAAGAACTCCATGTGCAATTAGCAAAAAAAAAAAAAAAATCCTGTTGCAGAAAGACAGAAACATTCATTAGTCATGTACTTTGTGCAAATTAAGTCACCAATACAGAGACAACACTTCCCAAAAACACAGC